>CAUJRU010001315.1:0-167139 GCA_963277665.1 Viscum album | reverse complement strand
GTGTGAGAGTGCAGTCTAGGGGGTGGGGGTGTCCAGGAGAGTGGGGGTTGTCCAAGGTTGTGGGGGGTGTCTATGGGGTGGGGTTAGTCCAGGGGTGTGGGTGTCCAAGGGTGTAGTGGGGGCTGTCTAGTTGGGTGGGGGGTTCTGGTCGTGTTTTGGTTGGGTTTTTGTCTGTTTTTGGTTTGGGTGTGTCCAGTGGGGTGGGGGTGTCCCGGGGTGTGGTGGGGGCTATCCAGTGGGGTGGGGGTGGGTGGGTGTCTAGGAGGGTGGGAGGGATGTCCAGGTGAGTGGGGGATGTACAAGGGATTTCCTGGGGTGTGGGGTGTCCAGTGGAGTGCGGGCGGGTGAGGGGGTTCTAGGGGTGTGGGAGGGCTTTCCAGGGCTGTGGGAGTGCTGACCAGGGGGTGGGGGTGTCCAGGAGGGTTGGGGTTCTAGCAGTGTGGGAGGGTTTTCCAGGGGTGTGGGAGTATTGTCCAGTGGGTGGGGGTGTGCAAGAGGGTGGGGGTTGTCCAGGGGTGTGGGGACTGTCTAAGGGGTGGGGAGGGTAGTCCAGGGGTGTGGGTGTTTCTCGGGGTGTGGTGGGGGTTGTCCGGTGGGGGGGCATGGTCTGCTTTTTGTTGGGTTTTGGTCTGTTTTTGGTCGGGGGTGTCCAGTGGGGTGGGGGTGTCCAGGGGTGTGGTGGTGGTTGTCCAGTGGGGTGGGGTGGGAGGGTGTCCAGGAGGGTGGGGGGGATGTCCAGGCGAGTGGGGGGTGCCCAAAGGTGTGGGGGGTGTCCAGTGGGGTGGGGTTTCTAGGGGTGTGGGATGGTTGTCCAGGGGTGTGGGAGTACTGTACTAGGGTTGGGGGTGTCCAGGAGGGTGGGGGTTCTCGGGGTGTGGGAGTGTTTTCCATGGGTGTGGGAGTGTTTCCCAGGGGGAGTGGGTGTCCGGGAGTGTCATGACCCATCCTCGTGGCCCGTGTCATGACTACCCCAAGCCCTCCATCCATTGCCAGGGGCGGGAAACTAGCACCAAAGTTGTAAAACCCGATAAAGGGAAGTCATTTCCTTTAATAAGTAAACAAAAACAATAGAGTACGCAACTGGAAGTAAATACTAAGTAAAACATTATACAAAAGGAAGTTATGAAAGGTAAGGGTCCAGAAATACAAGCCCAACAGTAAAGTACAGTACAACTGAAAAGCTAGTACAACTTTAGTAATGTAAAACAGCAACTAATGAGCCATCCTTCGGGAATCCCACCTGAATGGTGGGTACAGATGGCGTCCTCAGCACCCCGGGTGTTTCCTTCTGCTACGTATACGTCTCACCAAGTGTTCCACCTCCGTGTACCGTACAGCTCTACATGTCTCTACCTCGATAAGTGATGTCTGTCGTCTGCACCAAACACAATGTAGTGCGGGAATATCCTGTGTAGGGGTGAGTATACGATACTGATTAGGGACCCCGAGACCCCTTAAGGTCTCCTAGAATCCACGAAGGGTAAACCACAAAAGAAAGATATGATCACGAAGTGTCAACCAACTCTACTTAGGTATATTCGCACAGAAATACCTAATTTATCAATTACAGATTGGATCCAACTCTCGAGCCCAAGCACAAGCCCGTCCACACAGGAAATTAAGTCAATCACATCGATGATAATGATATAAAGTCAAGACTCAGCTCACACTAGGTATACACAACTTAAAGTGAGTAAGACATTATTAGTTGTAGCCACTAAATCATCTTTCACTGTCGAATGACAGATACCCACTGAAACCTAGAACAGATGTATGTCGTTGTTGTAGAACCCACGGAGGATTCAGTTTAGTTGCATTCCTGTCGAACCCACGGAGGATTCAGTCCCGTCTCATTGATGTCGAACCCACGGAGGATTCAGTCCAGTCTCTTTGCTGTCGAACCCATGGAGGATTTAGTCCAGTCTCATTACTTTCGAACCCATAGAGGATTTAGTATAGTCTCATTGCGATTGAACGCATGGATAATTCAGTCTAGTCTCATTGATGTCGAACCCACGGAGGATTCAGTCTAGTCTCGTTGCTGTCGAACCCAACACTAGGGTTCCCGCACATAGCACGCTCGATTCCGGGAGGGTCCGCTCCTCAATCCAAGAGTAGATACATCAACTACCATGTAGTTTTGATTTTATGTATCCTGAAGATCCATCTCATCATAAGGAACCCAACGTGACAGACGGTGCGTCAATCGGACGCCCGATCTAAGAGTTATTGACATTTTCGTTCCAGGGGCATGGTTGGTTTTTAAGATAACCAAACCGAACATACTCTAATTGTGTCCAAACCTCATGTGGAGTTTAAAAAAAGTACCGTCTCATCAAAAGGATTCCAATGTAGTTTATGTCACATCAATCAAACGTCTGATCCTTAAGTTATAAGTGTTTCCGCTCCGAGGGCCCGATTGAAATTATGCTCGGTCCAATCCCGACCATTTTCCAAATTTGTCGAAAATTCACATAGAGTACCGCAAAAGGACCACCTTTTCATGAGGATCCTAGTGATGCAGACGACGCGTCGATCGAATGCTCAGTCTTGAAGATATTCGCTTTTAAGCGAAACGGGTCCGGCCCGTCAAGCCTATTGGGATAGTGGGTCGGGTCGTCCAGGTTTGGCGGGTCTGACCCGGCTGGGGGTCGGCCCAGCCCAGTGAAGTAGGGACCACCCAGGGACCCATCCCGGTGGTTTCGACCCAGTTTGGAGGTCAGCCCGGCCCGGTGGGGCGCGGACCACCCACGGACCCGACCAGCGGTTGCGGGCCTGTTCGGTTCTCCCGGAGGAGCCGAGAGGCACTGCCTATTCCTACTGCCCGGTCAGCCAAAGTCAGCCAGTTTTTATGGTGCGAGTGGCCCACGGATTGTGGGTAGCAGTTCCTTTGCACGTGGCACCAGCAGGTTCCATGGCTCCATTCAGCCCGGCCGCCAAGCGGCCGGCCAGTTCGCCACCGAAGCAGCCCACCCAGCCTGGGTTGTAGTTTCTCTGCAGCACGGACCAAAGGGGCGCTGAGGTTCCTTCCCCACGGCCAGTTCACCCACTGAGTGGCCCACTATGTGGGCCACTGTTTTCCTACAACGTGGCTCAAAGAGGGCGCCACAGTCCTCCAGCCCTGCCAGCTTTAGCCGGCCGATTCGGCCAGCAAGCGACCCGCGGATCTGGGTCGCACCTCCTCCGTGCAGTACCTTCGGGTGTCGTGGTTCACCAATCGGGCCGGCAGTAGCCGGATGGTTCTTCATCTTGAGTGGCCCGCTATTTCTGGCCCCGATTCTTAGCCACGCGGCCGATGTGCGGTCGCCGCCTCCGGTCGTTGCCGCCAAAATAATCGAGAACCATCAGTGGTTCGTCGGGCCGTGTTCGTTCGACCCACGCCCTCCACATTAGGCGTTATCAGATGGACAAAGACATTCCAAAGGATTCAATAAGAATGAGATAATTTATTCACTTAAAATTATACAAAACCCCTACCACGTTTTCAAGAATGTTGCACTTCATCGAGCTGCAGAAGACAGTGTCGCGGAAGTCGGGAGTCACAGAAGACGTACATCGATTCCATTGATGTCAAGGTGCGTCCGAAGAAAAATGATAAAGAAGAGAACTTCTTCCCTTTTTTCATCGGAGATGTTCTTCATTGAGAGAATGAAATTCCACCAAGAGTTTCTCCCCAATGCTCTCAAAGTTCCACCAAGCCCCTAAAGTAATAGGCTCTCCTATTATTTTATTGTTGAAAAGACATTTCAAAATTCAAACACATAAATTAATTAATTAATTGTGGAGTTCAATTTATTAATTGAAAGGTGTTGGAAAATTTATGATAGAGAGATGTAGGTAAAGAGTTTTTATAAATTAATAAGGGAGGTGGAATGTGGATGATTTAACCACATCAATGGGGGGTTTTTAGAGAGATTCAAGGGGGAGTTGAGGGGTTAGGATCGTGTGGTCCCCACACAAATTATTCTCTCATGGGTGGTTATGTGGGATGTGGTCCCCACCTCCAACTCCTCCTTGGAGGAAATAACTACCCCTTAATAATAAAATTGTGTACACAACATTTGTATTTAATTTAGTACAAATCCCAAAAATAAAAATTATACTCTCAACCAAACACAACTGCGGTAAAGGTCCCCTTAAGAGAATATCGGCGCTGCGAGTTCCTTAGTGTCCTTAGATTTCAATTCTGAGCACCAGTTCAAAAGATAGAAAAACTCGCACATATGTTTACTGAACATACCTGAACAAAATTTCAGAAATTGATTCCGGGAAGGCCGGGCCTCAAAATCCGGCGCCGTTATAAACTACGGACTTGTAAAATTCCAAAGAATTTAAGAAAAAAATTTCTATGAAATTTCCGGGTCTTTACAGTACACCCACCTTAGGGATTTACATCCCCATAAAGCTACAACACAAACTAGGGAATCAAATGGTGGTACTGAGCATTCATCTGAGCCTCCCGCTCCCATGTGCTCTCCTGGAGGTTCCTGTGCTGCCAACGAATGCAGACCAGTGGAATCGACCTTCCACGTAGGAACGACTCATGTCAATCTTGATCTCCACCAAGACCTCCGTGAATGTCACCCCATCAATGATGTCCAGCTCCCCGTGGTTGATGATGTGGGATGGGTCGTGCATGTATCTCCTTAGTTGAGATACATGGAAGACGCCATGAACCCGGTGCAATTGAGGTGGAAGGGCCAGGCGATAAGCCACCTCACCTAATATGTTGAGGACCTGGAAAGGTCCAATGAATCGTGGAGATAACTTGTTGCCTCGGCCAAGTATATGTAGACCTTATCGAGGTGAGACCCGTAGTAAAACATGATCGCCATCCTCGATCTCTAGTGGTCTCTATCTCTTATCAGCATAGGATTTCGGTTTTCTCTGTGCATTTATCATCTGCTCCTAGATGATCTGCACCTTCTCCATCATAGCCTGCACCATCTCTGTTCCTACAAGTGGTTACTCCCCAGGTTCAGTCTAGCACAGAGGTGATCTGCAAGGTCAGCCGTATAGTGCCTCGTAAGGGTACATCCCGATGGTGGAGTGGTATTTGTCGTCGTACACAAACTCCACCAAGGGTAAGTGATCCTCTTAGCTGCAACCAAAGTCGTGGACACCTGCAAGGAGCATGTCCTAGAGAGTCTGAATGGTCATCTTAGTCTGACCATCCGTCTAAGGATGGAAAGCGGTGCTCAAGCGAAGATGCATCCCAAAATCCTCCTATAATCCCTTCCATAGCCGGGAAGTGAAATGAGCATCTCGATAAGAGATTATATTCGATGTCACACCATGAATCTGTATGATCTCTTTAATGTAAAGGCGTCCCAAGCTCTCTACTGAGCCCTAATCTTTGATCGATAGGAAGTGGGCCGACTTTGTCACTCGTTCTACGATCACCCAGATAAAGTCATGTCCTCTAGATATACGTGCACGCCCCGTCACGAAATCCATAGATATCCCATCCCACTTCTACTATGAGACCTCTAAGGGTTGGACCAAGCCTGCTAGAACCTGGTGCTCTGCCTTCACTTTCAGACAAATGAGGCATCGCAAGACAAACTATGCTACAACCTTCTTCATACTCGGTCACCAGTGCTGTCGTCTGAGGTCCTGATACATCTTTTCCACTCCTAGATTTACCACTAGAGGGTAAGTGTGATACTCCCTCAACACCTCCTCCTATAATGAAACTCGTACCATGGTACATTCTTTGAAGAGGATGGTCTGCTCCCCACCTTCAGAAAACCCATAAGGTGCCTACCTTGAGGATTTCTGAGCACGTGGCGCCTCACATTCAATGTCACCACGCTGCGCCTCTCAGACTCACTGAAGTAGTAGAGGAGTGACTATGAGGTACTGCAGAAAGGATGCTCCATCTCTATCCACAAAGGATGTCTACAATGTGGCCAGCATCTTTATCTCCTCTCCTTGTAGCTGAATGACTGATATTTTGCTGAGACCATCTGCTACAACGTTCCCCTTCCCAGGAGTATAGACTATCTCGAAGTCATAGTCTATGAGGAACTCAATCCATCGCTGCTGTCTCTAGTTTAGGTCCTTCTGAGAGAAGATATACTTGATACTCTGGTGGTCGGAGTAGAGTAAAAAGCGTTCTCCCAATGAACTATGGGTGAGACTAGCAAATTTAAAAGAACTCGTCTATACCCTTCTTTGCCTATGTCCTACAAGAGATGATAATATTTCTCCTTCGCCCAAAAGAGAAATCGTGTCTCATCCCTTGAATGAACCACGTCCTTTTCCCAATACAATCAATCCTGACATGAACGGTACTATTTAATTCCATGGATGATTTCGTAAGGCCTCAACGCTACTACCATGATATCCAACCATTACTCTCACCTCCAAGGGTTGAGCAACACTGTCACCATCAATGTGTGGTCACTGGGTCTCCTCCTGTAGGAATCTCAAATTCGAGGTTCAAGTCAATGGTTTTAAACTGGAACCTCTCAGTATCAACACATAAAAAAACGTCATGATAGGAAAAATCACAAGGAAAAGTTACTTTTATTACTGTATCTCAAAGTACAAGACTCATTGAATCCACACACAAAGACATCAATGAAGCTAGAAGAATTATAAACAAAGGAATCTATGCCGGGAACTAGTACTGATCCTGTCCACCTACTCCCAGATCACTATGGTCATAGTCCTCTGGTGCCTAATGCTGATCTCTCTCATGTCCACCTGTTCCCTACGGTCAGGGTGGACCTCTTGGTGGTGGAGGTGGTAGGGCCTCGAAACTTCGTCCACCACCTACGGCTCGGTCAGATTATTTTCCATGTCCGCTTTCTCCCATAGGACCACCATAGTCGAACCTTTGCCTCTGCCTGGGGGGTCCCTCTATTGCCTTCTACTCATCTACTAGGCAGGTCAGCCAGTCTCGAGCCATGTGACCCTGCCTACCGCATGCATAGCACTGCCTGCTCCTCATATGGCTGGCTCTAACTCGTGTGCCCCGCATAACCATACCTATATCCTAGGGTCTCCCACCTGTTGGCCTAGTCCGCATGGACCTCTGTGACATATGTCTACTGCCAGCTGCAGAAGACTCTACTACGGTCAGAAATCCCTTCGGAAAGAGCAGTAGCTCTTGAGTCCACACAGAGCGTAGAGTTGCTGGTATAAACCCTACCCTGAAAAGACCCCCGAAGTCTCCCTAGGTGAGGGTCACCTCATCGTAAAACTAGATCATCAGGATCGACCACCTCTCAGCTACTCCTTGAAAGAGAATAATAGCTAGGTACACCATCAAGTCAGCGGGTGTCCCAAATGTGTGGAGAACTCATGCTACAACCTCCAGCCAACACCCGAAAGTCTGAAAATCCATCTTGCCTCGAAACCTCAGAATCATTTTTTCATAGGAACCCGTGCAACGTGCTCAAGCGGCGTGAACCCTCTATTGTTGGGGCTAGTGGAAACGGTTTCCCAGCGGTTAGTGGTACCGCTGGTGCCTCCACTATGATGGGGCCCTGCACCATGGCCTCGCTGCTCGGTGGGATTCCATCGCGCTCTCCACTTGGAACCCACGCTGACTGACTAGGTGAAGACATCCTGAAAAAGAAACAGGTGATCCATGATTTAAAAGTATGCCTGGTGAGATGACACAAAGTAATCCCAATGAAAATTTTTCAAAGAAAACACACACGCAATCAGTGTTTTTGTGCACTGAGTCAGAAATAAGAGGTCAGGGTCCTTGTGTATGGATTCATCAGACATTGCACCAACAATGGACTCCCTGGTCTGAAAACCACACTCATCACTCTTAACACTATTGCTTCACAGAAAAGAATGATTAGAGTCTTGAGTTCTGCGGTAGAACCGACTCATCTGATACCAATTTTTCACGACTCATCGTCGGGGCCCGTGCTGTGACTACCCCAATCCCACCATCCATAGGCCAGGGGCTGGAGACTAGCACCAAAGGTGTAAAACCCGATAAAGGGATGGAATTTCCTATAATAAGTAAACAAAAACAATATAGTACGCAACTGGAAGTAAACACTAAGTAAAACTGTATACAAAAGGAAGTGCTAAAAGGGAAGGGGCCAGAAATACAAGCCCAACAGTAAAGTACAGTACAACTAAAAAGCTAGTACAAATGAAGCAAAGTAAAACAGAAACTATTGAGTCATCCTCTAGGAATCCCACCTAAAGGGTGGGTAAAGATGGACTCCTCAACACCCCAGATTTGTTCGTCTGCTCTGTGTACGTCTCACCAAGTGTTCAACCTCCGGGTACCGTCCAACTCTAAAAGTCTCTACCATGATCATTGTTGTCTGTCGTCTGCACCCAACACAACGTAGTGCGGGCATATCCCGTGCAGCGGTGAGTATATGATACTCAGTGGGGACCCCGAGACCCCTGAAGGTCTCCCAGCATCCATGAAGGATAAAACACAAAAGAAATATACGATCATGAAGTATCAAAAAAATCTACATAGGTATAAGACCATACATATACCTAAGTTATTAGTCACAGATCATCTCCTACTCTCAATCCCTAGCACAAACCCGTCCACAAAAGAAATTAATTCAATCACATCGATGACAATGATTGAAAGTCAAGACTCAGCTCACACCAGGTATACCCAACTTAAAGTGAATAAGAGATGATTAGTTGTATCCAATAAATCATATTTCACTGTCGAATGACAGATACTCGTATAAACCTAAAACTGATGTATGTCATTGTTGTCGAACCCAAAGAGGATTCAGTCCAGTCTCTTTACTGCCAAACACATGGAGGATTCCATCCAGTCTCATTGTTATCAAACCCACGGAGGTTTCCATCCATTCTCGTTGCGGTCAAACCCACAGAGGATTCAATCCAGTCTCGTTGGTGTCGAACCCATGGAGGATTCCGTCCATTCTCATTACTATCGAACCAATGGAGGATTCAGTCCAGTCTTGTTGCTGTCGAACCCACAGAGGATTCAGTCCACTCTCATTGGTGTCGAACCCAACTCTAGGGTTCCCGCAAATAGTACGCTTGATTCTGGGAGGGTCCGCTCCTCAAGACAAGAGTCGATACATCAACTACCACTTAGCCCTGAGTTGATGTATCCTGAAATTCCGTCTCATCAGAAGGAACCCAATGCGATAGACGGAGCGTCAATCGGACGCCCGATCTGAGAGTTATTGCCATTTCCGTTCTAGGGGCCCGGTTGGTTTTAGGCTAACCAACCCAAACATACTCCAACTACATACAAACCTCATGTGGAGTATTCCAAAAGTACCATCTCATTAAAAGTATTCCAATGTATTTGACAGAAAGTCAATCGGATATCCGGTCCTTAAGTTATAATCGTTTTCGCTGAGAGGGTCCGGTTGGAATTGCCCTCGTTCCAAACCCGGCCATTTTCCAAAGTTCCCCAAAACTCACCTAGAGTATCGAAAAACGACTGACTCATCTTGAGGATCCCAGTGCTGCAGATGGCACGTCGATCAGACGTGCTTTCTAGAAGATATTCACGTTTAAGAGAAATGGGTCCGGCCCGTCAAGCTGAGTGGGCTGGCGGGACGGGTTGTCCCGGTTTGGCGGGTCTGACCCAGCTGGGGGTTGTCCCCACGTGGTGAAGCGTGGACCACCCATGGACCAGGCCTGGTGGGTCCAACCCGGTTAGAGGGTCGGCCCCACCCGGTGGGGCGCGGCCCACCCGCAGACCCGGCCCGCGGTTGTCGGCTGGTTCGGTTCGCCCGGCGGCACCGCGTCTCCCTACTACCTGGCCAGCCGAAGCCATCCGGTTTTTCAGGTGTGAGAGATCTGTGGATTGTGGGACGCGGTTCCTCCGTACGCGGCACCCGCGGGTGTTGCGGCTCCATTCAGCCTGGCCAGCAGGCGGCCGGCTGGTTCGCCGCTGAAGCGGCCCGCCCAGCGCGGGCCGCTGTTGTTACGCAGCGCGACGCCAGGGGGTGTTGTGGTTCCTTCATCCAGGCTAGTAGGTGGCCAAAATGGTTCACCCATCGAGCGTCTTTCTATGCGGCCCGTGGTATTCCTACAGTGCGGTGCTATGAGGGCGTCGCGGTCCTCCAACCCGCTCGACTTCGTCCGGCCAGTTCGGTAAGCAAGCGGCCCGCGGATGGGGACCCCACCTCCTCCGCGTAGCACCTGTTGGTGCCATGGTTCAACAAATTGACCGGAAGTAGCTGGATGGTTCATCATCTTGAGCGGGCCGCGGTTGCGGACCGCGGTTCTCCTCCACGATGCCGGGGCACAGCCGCCAACTCCGGTCGCCGCCTCCACAATAACCGAGAACCATTGGAGGGTCGTCGGGCCGTGATTGTTCAGCCCACACCCTTCACATTAGGATATAGAAGATACGAAGGCATTCCAATGGATTCAACATGAACGAGATAATTTATTCACTTAAAATTATACAAAACCCCTACCTCATTTTCAAGAACATTGCACGTCGTCGAACTGCAGAAGACGCCGTCGCAGAAGTCAGGCATCGCGGAAGATGTACGTCAATTCCATTTACGTCAAGGTGCATCCAAAGAGGAAGGAGAAGGAAAATAAATTCTTCGTGTTCTTTTTTGGATATGTTCTTTGTTGAGAGAATGAAATCCCAACCAGAGTTACCCCCCAATCCTCTCAAAGTTCCACCAACCCCCTAAAATAATAGGCTCTCCTATTATTTTATTGTTGACAAGACCATTCAAAATTCAAACACATAAATTAATTAATTAACTGTGGAGTTCAATTAATTAATTAAAATGTTTTGGAAAATTTATGAGATAGAGATGAAGGAGGAGAGTTTTTAGAAATTAATAATGGAGGTGGAATGTGGAGGGTTTAACCACATCAATGGACAGGTTTTAAGAGTGTTTAAAGGGGGTGTTGAGGGGTTAGGCTAGTGTGGGCCCCACCCACATTATTCTCCAATGGGAGGTTATGTGGGATGTGGGAACCACCTCCAACTCCTCTTTGGAGGAAATAATCTCCCCTAACCAATAAAATTGTGTACACAACAATTTAATATAATTTCGTACAAATCCCCAAAATAGAACTTATACTCTCGACCAAACGCAATTATAGTAAAGGTCCCCTTCAGACAATACTGGCGTTGTGAGTTTATCAGTGACCTCGGATTTCAATTCCGATCATCGGTTCAGAAGATAGAAAAACTCACACGTACATTTACTGAACGTACCCGAACAAAACTTCAGAAATTGGTTCCGGTCACACCGGGCCTCAGAATCAGGCACCTTCAAAAACTATGGACTTGTAAAATTAAAAATAATTTAAGAAAAAATATTCCATGAAATTTATTGGTATTTACAAGGAGGTTTGGTGGGGTTGTCCTAGGGGTGGGGCAGTATGAGGGTCTGGGGGTGTCCGGGGGTGTGGTGGGGGCTGTCCAATTGGGTGGGGGTTCTAGTTTGGTTTTGGTTGGGTTTTGGTCTGTTTTTGGTCTGGGGGTGTCCAGTGGGGTGGGGTGTATAGGGGTGTGGTGGGGGTTGTCCAGTGGGGTGGGGGTTTTGGTTTGGTTTTTATCAGGTTTTGGACTTTTTTTGGTCTTTTTCAGGTCTTTTGGCAGTCCAAAGCAGTGGTTGATTGGTTTTATTAAAAAAATTACATCGGTTATAATATAACTGTGTAAAAATGTATTGGGATTAATTTTAAAGTCAGTTATTTGAAAACTGATGTAATAAGTGCATGGGAAATGGGTTTTACGTCGGTTATTTCCTAAACGACATAATAAATGGAAATGAATAGTTTTTTACATCGATTATAAAATAACCTACGTAGTAGATATTTTTTCATGTTGGTTATTATTTAACTGATGTGGGAAACTGCTTGGCAGACAGTTTTATCACGTCGCTTATGAAAATAACCGACTTGATAAATGCTTCGGAGGAGTGATTTATGACATTAGATATATAATAACCGACGTGAAAGATTATATACCACGTCGTTTATTAAATAAAAGACGTAATAAGCCATCACTTTGAAGAATTTTCCATGTCAGGTTTCTATCAACTGACGTGAAAAACACTTTGGATTTGTGTTTTTTTACATCGGTTTTAAAATAACCGACGTAAAAATCAATGTTTTTAACGACTCCTGTACTAATGTCGGCCAAAAGACGACGTAAAAAATAATAAATAACCGCTGTAAAAAATGTTTTCTCACTAGTGACAAGATCTTATTGGACTATCATTTCAACCAATACAAATTCATAATAATGATTCAAATATTCAATTTGAATCATCACAATTTTATGAATTGTTGAAATTTCATAAGGAGTCCATATATCTTGGATTCAAGATGAATATATTAGAAGTTTCGATATAATTCATATCTATTATATATGATTTTATAATTTTTAATAACTATATTAATTGAGTTCTCCCTTAACTGATATTAGGATTACTTGAAAATGTGATTAATACTGAGAGGGGTGTGAATCAATGTTGATAGATGAAGATCATAATGGATTGGGGAGATCATATTTTTTATAAATGAGTAAATTTTATATCAATATATGTTGGGAAATATGAATAGTTTAATGAGGTGTGAGATACAACAGGGATACCTATGGAACATGTGTGTTGTTGTATTTATTTGAATATTCTACTGAAGATACATTCATATGTTGTAAAAAGAATTTACATGAGTTTCCCAATTATGAATGTCAGAAAAGAAGAATGAGATGTTGCTTTGTGTTATAGAAGAAACCTAAATATATGATGATTATTGAGTTGGACATCAATGCTAATATATGAAAATTGTTATAGGATGAAGGGGATAAAATTTACCACATGATTATTTCACTGTTTTTGGAGTTGGATATTGAACATGATAAGAAGTTATAGTTAAATAAGTTCAAAGGTGGACTGGGATATTGATAATCCATCCAAGGATTATTAAACTTGAAGGATGATGTATTGAAAAAAGTCACCATTGATGATGATTGGAGGAAACATAGACTGATTAGAGATTTTAGGATGGTTCTACATTAAATTTTTAATTATTAAATCATTATCAATTGATAAAATTGATATAGATTAAAGATGTAATTGGTGATGCAGTTGAAATACATATAAATTCATATGAAAAGAAATTTTATTCCCTAAGAAGATATCGGAATTATGGTAATATGTTTTAAAATGATTTTATATGTTCCCAACATCATTTATGATATTTTGAAATGATTTGGAGTTGTTGGAAAATCCTTAAGAATGTTTGAAGAGATTTTGAGCAGATATAAAGATGTTTCAAAATTCTATGTTAAAGGTGGAATTTGCCAAGTGATCTGTGCGTAAGGTTTGGATATGAACTAATTACATAAGATTTTATAGAGAGTTATTTTTTAAAAAGAAAATAAGTATGGGATTCCCTACAAAAAATTTAAAATTTAAGGGCATCCTAGACCTGGAAAAAAATTTCACAGATTACTTGTTGTGACAATTCTAATTAATGATTTTGTTTGAGGTTTTGTTTGGGTTTGTTTTCAACTATGTTCTAGGTTTATCAAGGATTTTGATGATAGAATGAGATAATTTACATATGATATAATCTGAAAAGATTTTTTTAATGATGTTTTTTAGAGTTTTTCAAATTTTTGGGTGTGAATTCTCGAGGATATTCTCCAGTTTGGGTAAATTCGCATGAAAATTTCAAGGAAATTGAAGGGCTCATGCGTGATTGGTATATAAACCATGAGGTAGGTACTCTTCCTAGGTATTAGGTATGTGGATGGAACAATTTGTGGTTATTAGGGGTTCTCAGGACAACAAAGTTATTTTGAAACCGAGTTTACCATATGTGAACCGTGTAGGGAGTGAACAATAAGGGTTTCAGAAAGGAGGGATCACGTAGAAAGTATCCCAAATTTTACATTATTAACAAGGGGAACTTAAGTTGACATCGAATCTGCTATGTAGTGTCTGAAAGAGATACCACGTAGTCAATAAAAATTAATATAGTTATGTATACATAGTCTGTGAATTTGTGTATAATATATATATATATTCTTTTATGGGTTTTTTGAAGTCATTTTATGGTAAAATAATTCTGCATAATCATGTGAAAAGGTTGTATGAAAATTCATGCATAAATTATTTCACAGTGGATCCATGCGTAAGAAGTGTATGAATTTTTTGTGTGTATAAGTAATTTTTATAGTTTGTTCACAATGGATAATATTTCATGCATTGAATATTGGTTTTCTTAGTGAATACGTACAATAGAGTTTTATGTTATTTTTTCTCACATGAATTTCTTAGTTGATTTTTTAGAACAATAAGAACATTGTTGTATCATTCTAGGATTATCATGAAGAAAACAATAGTGTACATTCATGATGATATGAAAGTGACATTCAATTATCTAAACTCATGAATAACTCATCCAATGAAGGTGGTAAAGAGTATCAGATGGTCATGATCGGATGGATTAAATACTCCTATCATAGAAAGAATTTCTCCAAAAAAAATATAATTCATAAAACAAGTGAATCCTGGTTGATTCTAGTATTACTGAATCATAGTGGTTTATTCAACTAAGCCCATCCCTTAGTGTTGAACCCAAAAAACCAAAAAAAAAATACATTATTTTGGAAATTTTTTTATTGAATGTGAATTATAATTAGAGATTATTGACATGTTTTTACCAGTGTGGGGACAATATCCATATAATGGAAATGTTAATTTTCACACCCTAATTCATCTCTTCCCTCTCCAAGAATTATAGGGTATAAAAATCAGTATCAAAGTAGAGGAAGAATGTGTTAAAACTATATTATAGAGATTATTATGGATAATTCTGTTAATTTAAAATGCATTAAACTCTTTAATGGGAATAACTATAATTTAATATTAAATAAGATGAGATATTTTCGTTGATCTCTTGGATTGAATGTTTTATCTTCCATTATTCTTGAGATTCAAGTCATTAATGGGACAGAAAAATCTATAACTAAAGACAACATAAACAAACTAAATGATGATTTCAAATATCCAAATTCAATAACAGAATCCTTGTTAGATCATATATATATATATATGAATGTTATTAGTTTCACTATTTACAAAGCTATATTAGAATTAAATTTCTACATATATGAAGGTGACATTATGTTGAAGAAATCTAAGCTTCATGTTCTATGAAATAAATATTGTGATTTATAATTCTCCATGATAAAAATGTTAATGGCTTCTTCAATTGAATCACCGTGTTTATTATAGATATTGAGCTACTTGGTTAAGAAATCAATGATATTGATACTTTAAAGAATATCTTGCAATGTATATCAACTTTATATTATCTAAAAGTATTATCTATTGAGTAAAGGGATTTGGCCATGTTATTTCTTGATTATTAGATTAATAGTATAGTGGACTATTAAATGAGAGTTAACCCAGAAGGAATGTCAAGTCACTCAACTAAATAGATTAAATTTAAATCAATGTAGAAACATGACTTCTTAACAGATAGTGATGGTAAAGATGATGTAGATTATGAATTAATCACTCTTGTGGCCATAAAATTCATGATTGGAAAGTTCATATTCAATGGAAAACTGGACATTTCCTATTTATAGTATTTTAAGGTTGGAAACACTGGAAAAAGGTGTCCAATGGAAATTAAAGATGATCGAAATGAGGGAGAATTTTTTTGGAGTCCCTGAATAAGGTTCCCTCTTAAAAGATACATAAATCCAGTAAATTCATATAAAAAGATCTTTAAATAAAAACCTCCAAAAAAAATAAGAGGATAATAATGACGACTACCTGTTGAAAGTGGAATTAGAGTTTATTTTTTATATTTATGATGTAATGAAGTATAAAATTAGAAAGGAATAACTTACAAATGAGGAAGACAATCAACCATAAGGTATTGTTATTCAAAAGGAGAAACAAGAGAGAGTCCATTAAGAACAATATCTCCCAAGAAGGAAAAATAATAAGGTTAATGGAATATTGAATGAATATTCTAAATATATGGATCATTTAAAATTTGTGATTTACAACTACAATAAGAGTAAGATAATTAGTTTTTTAGTCCTGTAAATTTAGAATAAGTTTTGAATTTCAAGATAAATATATAAGGAGAAAATAATGTGATTCCTTACCTTAATTAATGTATAAAGGAGTTAATAAATAAGGAAGATTACATGGAATATAAGGTTTTAACTCAAGGAAATAAATTGGAATGATAAATTAAATCGTGATATTCTCAGAAGAAGGTATATTTTGGAAGTTTTATAGATTGAGAATTTATGTAATGGTTCAATATTGGCTTAGTGATTATTTAGAAAATTATGAGTGAAAAATTAAATAGATCCATGGGTAAAAGTGGCACCATATGTGACACTAAGACATAAAAAGAAGAAGAAAAACATATCAGAGCAAGAGGAAGAAAATTGTTGATTCTAATGGTGTAAAATCTAAAACATAGGTTGTTTAGAAAAAGAATGTTTCTTTCAAAATAAATTTGGGGGATGAAAATATTCCATAACCCTTATGGTTGAACTAATGATAATAATTATGTTTTAAAAAGGAAAGGGATATGTGGAGGAATGAGGGATGGAAGATATGTATTCTTATTAAGTGTCAATTATATGGCTTTCTTAGCCATACTATATTCTCCTATAAAAAGTTAAATATTTATCTAAATGGGGAATTACTTGAATTATAGTAAATAAGAATGAGTCCAAATCCTTTATAATAGAGAATACATTCCTTCTATGGATATTGTTTTTGGTGTTATAAATTTTTGATAAAAAGATATTGATTGTACGAAGATAAGAAGTGGTGGGTACCACCATAGAAGTTATCGGAAAGAGAATATTAAAGAATCATAAAATATTACATTAAATAACATATTAACCATGTTACAATAAGAAAAAAATATTACTATAATACTTTTATAGATATCATTTCTTTTCTTATAATACTTTAAAATATATCAAAGAATATTTGTGGAGTTAGGCATTGAGACGGAATGTGATTTTGAGGACCCATGAGACTATAATTATTCTTGTAAAAATATTAAAAATATTTTATATCATTAATACATATTTTTTTCAAAAATAATGGAATATATCATAAATAGAGTCTAAAAAAGACATATCGTACTATAGTTGAGTCTGGAGCACAAGATTTATCCTAGGAGTGACCTAAAGTTGGACAGTACTAGACATTTAGTAGAGGAACTCAATGGAAGGTGCATTTAAATTAAAATAAATTATTAATTGAATTATTTTAATTTACATGACCTGAACATAATAATATAAAAATATGATGTTATGAAATCTCTTTAGGGTTATTCACATAACCCTAAGAGAATTTTGAGATGAATCTACAATTCTTTATTAGAGAATTGATATCGGACAATGATTGATAATAGGATCAAGGTGAATCAAGGTGCATCAAATGAAATGGGTGTTCTCCATTGTTGGAAACTATTTTCTGCAACAAAAAATGATCTAATATTGAGTTAGGACATGAAATTTATTTATATTTTTTTAATTAATAAGGCATTCTTTAATTGAATGATTTTATTTTTGGTCATTTTCCAACCTTCTCATGATCCCTATAAATTGTGGATTCAATTTAACTTCTAGTTATTCCATTTTTAACCCTAGATTTCTCTTCTTGAAATAACTATCCATGAACTCTTGGAAAATTATTTTGATCATATTTTTATGGTTCTTTTCTTCCATCATTATTCTCATTCTCCACTATTGGTTTATGGGGTCTCAGTTCGACCTTGCTGAGGATGGTTTGAGCATGATTAAACCCCCAGATTAATAGTTATTGTATGAATGATGATTGATATAGATATTTTTGTTATATCATGATCCTTTGTGGTATTTGTGTGGTTATTTATGTGAATTTAAGATCCAGGGTCTATTAGTGGACTACGGTAGTGAAAACAGGAGGTGCACAATGTGATAACGACATCGAGTGAAGAACTGTGATCTGATTTTTTTCCACCAGAGGGATGAAATTAATTCCTATGAAGAATTTACACAGATTATGGGTTCCCAACCGATATTATTTTTAATGAAATTGTAGGTAAAAAATGTAATAAGAATATCTATAATTCTATGAAAAAACCAGACTACATGTCGTGTAGTCTGAATAACACAGGATGCATTTCCCCTAGATATGGTGGTTAGAGTTTCTGGATGATTTAAATATTACATGCTATGTGGGAGACCATATTCTATGTGACTTGGTTCTGGTGGACATACATGTACTCTAGGAGTACAATTACATAGACACATAGAGATACACACCTTATAGTGGCACATGTCTAGTGTACACAAGCATGACCGGATTCACATAGGAAAACCCTAGGTCGAAGAGACACGCCCCATAGTACCCTTACATGTTGTATATCACTACATCGAAAATGATCCATGGGCTATTGAGGTTATCTCTAGTAAGAGGGGTGTGTCCACACATCATATAGGCCCCTTAGACATCATGTACATCCTTCTACAAATTTTAACTCTCATAACTCCTTCATTTCGACTCAGATATTATCCCACAAATAGCATATCCTGATTCCTTTTCCATGTAAAATGTGATAGTGTAATTTATAGTTCCTTTTTAGATAGGATGAGATATGTTTAATGTTTTATTCTTATTTAGGTGATTCTTTAAATTGGAATTGATTAGGTTCGACCATATTAGATTGGTACCCCCTTACGCACTAGTGCATGGGCCCTCTACCTACTATGTGGTACGCACCATACGCTAGGGTGTAGGTTATCTACCTATATAGTGGAACCCCCCCAATGAATAAGAGTGTGGGTCCTCTACATACTCTGTGGTACCCAAAGTACGTACTAGGATGTGGGTTCTCTACCTACTAAGTCATACCTCCATATGAACTTGGTTGTAGGTCCTTTATCTATCAACTGGGTTGTACCCCCTTATAGAAAATGGTGTGTTTCTTCAATCTATCTACAGTGTGGTAACCCCTTACACACTAGGTAATGACTCCTCTAACTAATTAGTGGTAATCCCATATATATTAGGGTGTGGATCCTCTATCTACTAAGTGATACCCTTTAGGGACAAGGGAACATGTCATATATCTATCTATTGAGTGCCCCCCCTAATGAACTGGTGTGTGGGTCCTCTAAATAATAACGGGTACCCCCTTCAAACCAAAGAGTGGTTCCTCTTTATACTGAGTGGTACCCTCTAATGGACTAAGGAGTGGTTCCTCTATCTACCTACTAAGTGGTACCCCCTTAGGCACTAGGACGTGGGTCCTCTAACTACTGAGTGGTACCCCTTTATGGATTAGGGAATGGGTCCTCTATCTAGAGAGTGGAACCACCTATGTACTTTGGTGTGGGTCCACTATCTATCTATTGTGAGATACTCCCTTACTCACTAGCACATGTTTCCTCTACCTACTAAGTGATACCCCCACCCCTAATAGACTATTGCGTGGTTCCTCTACATTTTTACTACTTTTGACAGACACACGAGATGTTGGGTATCATTGATGGAAATTTTTGAACTATTGGAAGACTCTTTTCTTGGGAAAGTTCGTGATCAAAGATACCCTTTATTTATCAATTTTGATTCTTTTATGAACATATATATAAATATATTGGAATTAATTTTCCCTATTTCTTTAAGGGTGAGATGATTAATACTATCATGTCTCATATTGCTCACCTCTAGTTTTCAGGACATTACACTGGGTACGTATATAATCACCTTGTATGGGATTTTCCCACATGTGTCATTTCTTATACAGATGATGGACATAACAATAGTGATTTCATAAGATCATAGGGATTTCCTGGTAAATATGACTATGTGTGGTGGTCGGCACATGGAGACCTAGAGCAATTATCTCTTAGAATTTCTTTTCCATTTTTTGAGGTTTGGAAAACTATTCTAGTTGGGTTTGTATTATTCCCCCTTACTTTTGTATTGCATTATCTCACACTTTTGTTTCTATGGAGGTTATTATGTACATGGATTTTAATTTAGATGTTGTTTTCTTTAATTATTAATCTTTTATCAATTTTTTATTGATATGATTTGGTGTGTGAATACAGGTACATTAGGCGTATGTCTCCCATTTTCATTATGACTTTCCATATTGGTCACCATCCCTGGCCTATGGTAGCAGACTTGCGATAGTTGTAGCTCTATATAGCTTCATTCAGGAAGGAACCAGTGTGTTGGGTCATGACAAATTGTGCAAATAAAAATATTATAGTCCATTTCGTATTCCAACACATCCAGTTATCCCTTGGAAGGAAAAGAAGAAAAGAGAGAGGGATAAATGAAATAACTCTCAAAAGAGAAAATAAAAACATCACTTACATATTTTATAGTGGATTATCATCCCACATGACTAGAAATATGAACTTTCTAAAGAAAAAAATAGGTATTGTTAAAAAAAATTAGTGTTTTGAATGATGAAACATTAAAAACAAAAGGAATTGGAAATACCCAATTGGTAGGTGATGAGATGAAGAAGAAATAAGGAATCTATGAATATAGTCTATGGATTAATATTATTATTTGGAGACAAAAATATAACTCTATACATGAGGTTACCTTCAATCTAAATAGATTCTTGGCTGAATGCAAGGCTAAGAAATTTATAATGAAAGAATGGAGGATAAATGGTAATCTATACTATGTGTAAGACAACGAGAATAAAAATATCCTAGAAGTCATACACTTGTCTCTTGATACTTTTGGAAAGAAATATGGGACACATTAATTAAAAAAATTCAATATTTATCAATCCTAAAGGCAGATGATGATATTAAAATTTTTAAATAAGATCAGGGAAATACTTGTGATTCTTGTATGTAGAAAAATATGGTCTATAATATGTAGTAATAGAATAAAAAATGGGTATCTAATCACATTGATCTAGTTCAATCAAAATATAATGGCCCAGTAAATATATCACATACATGTGTGTAAATATATTTAAATCATTTAATTGATGATTACAGTATAATTTCATGAGTGATGTTCATACAGAAGAAGTGGGATGTGATAGGATGTATGAAAAGGTATAAGAGAAGATATGAGAATGAGACCAAACAAATTATCAAGATCTTATGCTCTAGTATGGAATAGAATATACATCAATTTAATTTGAAAAATACTTTGCGAAACATGACATTAATAATGATGTATCTTTAGTATATAATAAAAAACCTAATATATTAGTCGAATGAAGAAATAAATATGTAAATAATATAGCCAAAAAAATTCACATTTAATGTAAAATCTCATGTCACTTTTGGAACAAAGAAGAGAATGTTTCAATTTACACATAAAACTATATAATTATTAGCCCATAGGAATAAAGTACACAATATGAGATATGGAATGGAATGAATCCCGCACTAAAAAGACAGAGTCTTTTGAAGAAAATGATACATTCAAAATAAGGAAGTAAATTAGTAAAAGTATTGTGGTGTTGCTAAGGAAATAGTATTTCTAGTTTAGTGAATAAAGAATAAGGCCTAAAAAGGAATTAATAAGAGGATGGATAAAATTAAATAGTGTAATGAATTCAATTTCATTGAGGAGAAGGATGTTAATATTTCTAGAAACCCAAACCATGATATTTTCAATTATGTTGAATAAGATGAAAATGAAAACTTTATAGATTCTAATGTTGTGAAAATTTGTGAAAAAGATAATGCCTTTGAGGCTGAATCAAAAGTTAATATTATTCCAAATGTAAATTAATCAAGTGCCTAAAATTAGAAATGGAAAAACAAAAATTTATCCATTGAAAATCTGTGGTGTTTTATCTACTCTATTGTGAATAAGGATATTGAAAAGTATAGATCATGCTTATCTATTTTCTCTGGGGGAGCGAACCTCATTTAATGAAGTGAAAAAATATGGTTTGTGGATTAAATCAATTAGTGAGGAGTTAAATAAAATGAATAGGACAAACATTGGTGCTCATTTAAAGGCTAGAGAACCAGAATGTGATCAAAATTAATTAGATCTATAAAAATAAATTTGATCAAAATGGAAATGTGTTTAAAAAGGAACACATTATCTTAAGTGTTTATACACAAATTTAATGAATTAATATTGATGAAATGTTTTCATCGGTAGCCTAACTAGAGTCCATAAGGCACTTTTTGGCTATGGAAGATCAAATAGAACACATATATTTTTATATTGATATCAACATGATATTTTTAAATAGTTTTGTTGATGAATAAGTATACATGGAATATCTAATGGGATTTCTTATTTGAAATGATGAACCCAAATTCTTCAAATTTAAAATGATCTATATGGTCAAAATAAGGTGTTGTGAGTGTGGTATATTTAGTTAGATTTATTTTTGAATTTATTTTAATTTAAAAGGTTCAATGTTGACTAAAATATCTATGTGAATATATTCGAGGAATAACAGTTTATGGTGACTGTGTATGTAGATGGAATTGTTTTTTTAGGAAATAATAAATTAATCTAAGAGTTTTCTAATGACCTGAATTAATAATTTTAAATGTACATGATTGTTAAAATCACTTACTTTATAAGGATATGGGTGTTACAAAATTAGTAACACACCTTCATCTCTCATGAAAATTATGTAATAGAGGTACCAAAAACGTTCAACATGCATGATTTAAATAAAATTTACTCTGATTAGAGTTGGAACGAATCAGAGGAAACACAATAATGGGAAAGAAGTGGATTGCACCTTATACAAAAGGAAAATTAGATTTTTTTTATACTAGACCAAAACAAATTAGGATAATATTTTGGTAAAATTTAATGGACAATTTTTAGAGTAATTTAAAAGAATAGAATCTCACATCGGTTAAATGGATAATGAGGTATATCCAAGGAACCCTAAATTTTGTAATTCTCTTTTTTGTCAAAAAGTATCATGAATTTTTATCATTTTAATATTTCATTTTGATAACTAGTTTGGTGATTTGGTGGATCAAAAATTATTGACTAAAATGATTTAATTAATTATAAATAAATGTTTTGGTCATTTTAGAGAGAACCGAGAAAGTACTTCAATAAATATGAAATAATAAGAATATATCTTAGTGACTAAGGCATGCACTCATCTATTGTGGATAAAAAATATCTTAATGATATTGGGTTATAGGTGATGTAACTGATGGTTCTTTTCTGTTATTATAAGATTTTGATTAGTATTATGAAAAATATAACACAATACTCTCATACCAAGAATATTCAGATCAAGTACCATATCATTATATAAAATGTTGAGTGACTAATAGTCATGGTGGAACATGTTGTAAATAATTACCAAGTGTAAGACATCATAACTAACTTGTTGGACACACCAATGTTTTATATACATCGGTTTAACCTTGGTGTTCAACTACCTCCCACGGTTTAAAGAGGTTTGAATAATTTATCTATCCTAAAAATATATATTTCTTTAAATATTTGTTCATAATTGAAAAGTTCACTATCTATTTTGGTTTGTTTTAAAAGGGGAGAATTAATTAAAGTCCCAATTATTATCCAGGTTTTTAAACACTAATTTCACTCACTCATCTAGGTTGTGTTTTGGGATTTAAAATTTAGTGTGAGATACGTTTCATAAGGAAATATAGTTTCTGTGTAGATCTGATGTAGAATGAGCAAGATGATAAGGGATTTATCGTATATTACATGACAAGAATCATAAAATTCTCTCTAAAACTCTTATTTTCTTTATCAATCATTTCTCACATAAACATTGAGAGATGGATGAGTTATTATACTACTTTCTTAGAGGAATTAACCATGTGTGTGGTATTGAATCTCAATCTAGATTAACAACTGACCAAAAAGGGGTAGAAAATTGGAACCAAGGTGATTAAAGATGTTGTTTAAGGTTTTATTGTGATTTTTAATCATGTTATAGGTTGATCACAATGCTTGATGTCAGAAGGAGATAGTTTATAGAAAATAGAAGCTTTAAATATTTTTGAATTCCTTGTGATGTGTCCTATTTTATTTAAATTTTTCTTTATATTTTATAGAGATTCAAAAATATTTTAATGTAAAACTATGATTTAAAAATGATAATTTATTGAATGTGTTTTCAATATATGATGAAAAATCAATTCATTTAACTTATTGATAAAAATAGGTCTTTGGCTTTAATTCATTTATGTTACATGATTATATTCTGAATTTTAATTGTTGAACCATTTTCTTATTTCTAATGAGAATTTTGTAAAAACATTAATTATAAAAATTATTTTTCATGTTAGGAATTGATTTATTATTCTGAAATATCATTGTAATGATTTATTTAAATTCAAGGGGGGATCATTATTCCATGTGTAAATATAATGGAGGATACTAAATTGTTAGGGAGGATTAACTATGATAGGAGAAGTTTCATGTGTGGAGTGAATTCTATTAGAGGGGTCTCATTAGAGTCAAATGCAAGGTAGGGGAATAAGATCAACTCTTTCAACTTGGATGATTTTTAGGCAATGAAAAACATTGATTTAAGTGATTATGGACATGTTTATAGAGATAGTTCATGAATTAATTGAGGATACTTCATTGATTTGGGGGATTATTCATATGAGGGGCATATGGGTGATCACTCTTGAGACATTAATGGGGGATGATGTTCAACTAGATTTGGGAGGCACACAACCGAGGGGAGCTAAACCAATTGCTAAATCAAGATCAAGGACAGAGTTAAAAGGAGATATAGATATAAGAAGGGGCCAATCGCAAAAATAATGTTCTTTCTTATTATCTTTTTTTTATTGTATTTGGTGCTAATTAGATTAAATTTAGTTTTTTTCCTTATAGTATGATTAATTATTATATTTTTGGTAATTTTATTGTTTAATTAAAATAAATTTATATGATATTACATCATTGTAAACATAAATTACTTTTGTTCTTTTCATCTAGAGAGCTCCATTTATCTTCTTCATGAGAGTATTCTTCACTCTACTCTAAATACCAAAATGAGAAAAGTATAATTTATTTTTTATGAAAACTGAAAATATTGTAGTTAAACAAAAAAGATTTGGTTCTACTTTTCTCAATGAATATTTAACATCATCTTCACTTAAGTTAGACGAATAATATTTTAGGAAAGTTCACTAAAAAGGTTTTTTATATATTTATAGTTAGGTATTTAAATCCTAACATCACAAAGATTCAACACTTTTATGATTAATTCTTTAAAATATTAGTTTTCATTTGTATAAATTTTATCATGTCTAATTACCTAAACTCAATCAACTATTAGGAATCCCTTAATTTTTTTAACTGTCACAAATTTTTTCACTGTTCTATGACCAATCTATCACTTTGGTTTTTTATTTTTATTTTTTGCTTTTTCCATGATTGTTCACACAACATAATCCTTGACTATAGTATGACCCAACATACCACTATACTATTAGTTTTTAGGATATAAAAATGATAAGAATATTTCATGAATACATTTTAGGGTGATTTAATATATTAATTTATTTATTTAATTGAAAATTCTTTACAGAGTTAGAGTGATTTGAATTGTTTTTTATATTATAGTAGGAAATAAAAAAATGGAAAAGGAAAAAAAAGAAGAGAATAATTGAGAAAAATGAATCATCACGCCACAAGCAATGCGAACCAACAAGACATCAGATTTTTGAAGATAGATGAAGTTGGGAAATTGGGAGAAGAACGATTATACACCATTTAATTCATTTACACATCATGATGTCATTTGAAGAAGCATCAAATCAAGACAGGTTTTAACAAGATTAAACATTGTGAAGAACAATTACAAATTGTGTAAACACATTACACAATGTGAGATTCAAATGGTTTCACCATCTCCAGGACAATTCGTGAAGACAATACATGCTGTGAATATTAGTTAAACATTGTTTAATCAAATACATGTTGGAATGATCAAGATGGAAAGATATGGGGATCCCGTAGCTGACATGGATTACACATCGTGAAACTAAATTTCATGTCATGTATATTTTGAGAAATTGAAAAAAATAGAGATTCAAGAGATATGCAATGCTGTTGGGTATTTTTACCAAAACCCCAATAAACACCCTTGGTTTTTCTTAGTATAATATTTGATTATGGAGGGAGAGGCCCAGACACCCTCCGGACGAAGGCACACCTACCTTGGGGGCCCTAATTCACCACTTTTTTGTAGGATTTTCAATTTTTTTTTCTTTTCTTCAATAAATCATTGATAGCATGAGAAGGTGTTTTCATGGTGTAATGGAGTTCAAGATGACTAGTAATTGAATGTATAAGGTATTTAATTTTTTATTAAAATTTATATTGGGATTTCAGGTTCGTTCTTTATTTATATCTTTTTCTTGATTCTTCTAATGTGAACATTGTTAGCAGGGTTAGGAAAAGGGGGTAATTTTATTATTTCTTTGAGTGTGACCATTGCCTAAGATGATTGAATGCATTTATTTAACATGAAATCTAGAGTTTTTTATTTCCTCCATGACCATTGGGTTTATCTCTAATCTATGTTTAAATTAGGTTTTGGGTAACCAATCCTTTTTAATCTAAAGTACCTAGATATGAGAAAATGATATTTTTTCGATAAAGAAAATTTATCATGACCATTGAACTTCCTAGGAACCAATTTCGATGAATACATGATTTTTAATTAATTAATTCATACATTTTCATCCCATGAACCTAGATTCATTGTTTCCTAACGCCTATTTAATATTTTATTCTCCCACCTTCTTCACCAAATCATATTCTCGAAAATTTAGATTTTATTTCTTCAAATTGAAATTAGTTTAGATTTATTTTATTTTATTAAAATTTTATCTAATCATATATATGTGGGTTCGACCTCGAACATGTAATTCCCATACTACCCTATAGTTTAGTGGTTTGTTTGTTTCATGTTTATAAATGTTTACATTTGTTATCCTATTGGGAATTATTTATTTCCATAAAGATATTAATAAATAATAAATTTCATTTGATTATAGTCAATTAATTAGTCACCCTTTCGAATTTGGGGAATCATTATTGGGGAAGTAATATAAAACCAATACAAAAAAAACAAAAACTAATCATAAATAGATTTCTTAAAAAATTAAAAACCATCATTTATTTTCATTTTTTTGTGATTAATTTTAATTTTTTAAAATAAAATATAAATGAACACAAGATCTTCATCCTCTAAATTAAATTATTTCATCCCTAAGTTTGAGAAACACTAATTTTCCTGTAAAAACAAAACCAATATTTAAAGGTAAAATGTTGAAATCAAAATTTTTGAAAATTTAAATCAAAATATGAATCCAAAATCTCTCATCAATCAAGTTTCTATGTGACATAGACTTATAGAGTTTAAAATTCCTACAATTTATAGTAATTACTCATACATAAGGCACATTCTTAGGACTAGGAATTTTGAATTCAAATTTTATTACCTCTCCCTGATACCTTAATTTAATGGATATCTCACTAAGGATTCTTTATATTTGTTTTTAGATTTTTATATAATATTAATGTATTTACCTATTCATGAGTTGTGTGAGGAGAAATATATATTGAGGTTTTTCCTCTTTTCATGAATAATAGGGATATGATATGGTTCTGTAATTTGGATTAGAAGATATTTGATAGGTAGGGAAAACTTTTAAATTCATTTATTATAGTGTTTTATCCTTGGAATAACAACACTAAAGTGTGGAATAAAATCCTATATAGTATCGAGGAGCGAAAGAAATATTTCATGAAATATGGAATATATTCATAGATTTACTTTTTTAATGTCACAACCACCAATTTTCACCCCATATACATATGTGTAATTATACAACAGTCTCACCACCTATAATAAAAATAATGTTGATTAGTTCTATGGTTGTAATTTCCCTAACATGATAACTAATGATCTAAAACAACTATTTGATATAATTGCTAAAAATTACCATCACAAATTCTCCACTAAAAAATCATAGGAGTAAAAAAGCCCATTGGTTTTTGTACCTAATGATCACCCACTTTAGGAAACATATAATCACTATAGGATGTATGATCACACAAATAAATGTTGTGCTAACATTCACCTACCTTTTTAACTTGATGATTATTTCTAATTTTAGGGATATAAGGATAATAAACAAGGAAATAATTATGTCTATCAAATCAATTTATTTTTTAAATATAAATCATCCCAACCTATCTGTAGAGGCTAAGGGGTGATCATACAAAATGTTGCTTCAACTAGGAAATAAATTCAAAATATAATTTAATTTTAAAATTTTGAAGGACCTCCAAGATATAATTTAGACTTATATGTATTGTTTAGGTTGTTGAGATTAATTATAGGCTTCCAACAATCTATCATTGACAACCTACAAAACCAATTTAGTCAAATGGGAATATATTTAGGAGGAATAGAGGAGGTAAATATTCCCATCACAACTAGACCCAATCCATGAGAACAAATATTAGATTTCACTACTAAAAGTTTCCTGAAATAATAATAATAAGTTAGTCTTCATCCTAGTGAGAAAGAGATTGATTATTTAACTCCATATGATAATCAAAATATGGAAAATGTTAAATCTAAAAATTTATACATCAATTTTAAACGTGGAAAAATTAATAATACTTCACCTTAAAAATATAATGAATATAGGATAATGAATTTGGAATTGAAAAAGGATGGTAAAAAAGAAATTTTGGACTAAGGAAAATGTAATAAATCCACCTGTTTTAAAACATTTTCCCCCTCCCATACCCTTACCCCATGGAGTCGAACCAAAAAATGATGAACTTGAATACTTGATGTTCTATAAACTATATACACCGTAAATTTGACCATTCTAATTATTGATGCCTTAAACAAGATTCCATCATTGTTAAATTTACAAATGTTTTTTTTCTAACAAAACATATTGGGAAGGATTAGTTACCATCAATCTAACGATGGACTATAGTAATGTATTATAAAGGAAGATATCCCAAAAATTGAATGAACATGGTCATTTTTTTCCAAGGTATAATAGGAGAGAATATGGGAAAAAATTATTATGTTATATGGTTTCTAGAATCAGGATTATAACTTTTTCTTAATCCGTAAGATGGTTTTAAGGGAACTGAAACCAACCTCTATGTCTCACCAATTGGATGATTTTTCAATAACTCATCCCAATGGAATGGTATATTACATATTAGTTATGGAGTGGGATATTAATTTTCAATCTAATTTTCTTATTCTTGAAATGGTGTGTGATGGAAAGGTTATACATTTCTTAGTTATACCTTTATTATTTACTAGTGGTGTATTTTAGAATTTTCTAGGAGTAAAATATTCCTCTAAGATAGGTACATTCATGTATAGTTTCATTTTTTTGGAGAAATCTAAACATGGTTCAGTTTCAACCAAATTTATATTGTCGAGTAGGTGATTAGAGTAGATTTTGGAAGTTATTTCCATCAACCTTATCATGAAATTTTTTTATCCTTTATTGTTGAGTCTAAATCCACACATGGACTAACATTATTGGGTATAATAGAGAGCCATATTTTCAAACACATTGCTAAGGATCATAAAATGGTTCATCCTAAACAAATATTTTTTTGAAAATTCTTCTCATATTATAGATCACCATTCACAACCCTATCTAAGTAAGGATAAATCATATTTTGTTCCCAACCCAAAATTAGTTCCATAAGAATCACATCCTCTGATATTAAATTATATTTCATTGATAAACCCTACTAAATATGAGTGTTTTCAAATTTAGGTAATGTTTAATTGTTTTTATTTACCTTTCAATGATATAGATGTTTTATTTTCTTAACCTGTTAAGAATGATAAAACTGATAATATTGACTAATTTTCTACAATGGAAATAAGTTTTGTCCCTATTAAATTGATCTACTTTAAATATAAATTTTCTATCCCTAATCTCATAAAGTTATTAGATGATATGGGGATTACTCACATAATTCAAAAAAAGCTAGCATAGTGATTGTTGCTTATATTGAAAGTGAGAATGTTTCAGAAACTACATCTCCTAATTCTGAAATATTGAATATCTCAAGTGTGGTAGGGGGCTTATGGAATAATCCTAGTCATTTTGGTGGAAATTATAGGCTATTGAATTAAATATTTAGTCCTCTTGTGATGTTATATTCCCAATTAAAACAATAGAAAGAAACTTTAGTCCTAGAGATATAGAAAATTTAGGAGTGATCTATAAAAAAACATTTTTTAGTTATTTTATAGAGAATAAAATAAAATCCCCATACATAATAGTGAAGTTACAACCATCAATAAATCTTACCCACCAAATTTACATTTTTATGTTTTAAGGGTAATTCAGGATCAAGACTCTAAACATATCATTTCTTGGGAGGAAACCCATGTGTTTTAAATTTTTATATATTTTTTCTAATCCAAAAAATATATCTCACTCGGGTTTTTAGCCCTAATACTATCATTAAAGACCACAATTGAATGTGAAAAGTGACCAAATGTTGTGAATATGATTTATTATTGGAAGAATCTATATATAAAGTAGACACCATGTCAAATCTACTAGGTAACAGAGGCTTTAATGAATTTGAGTGACGTTTTCATGTGTAAATTATAATGGTTGTGAGATATATCAACCTTATAGAAACTTATGGATCAACGGTGAGTTCAATTAATTGTTTGGTTAGTCAATCAACTACATGAAGAGTGTAAAGTGTTGTCTGGTGGACCAACATACCTCATGAAGGGAATAAAATTTTTTTCTCGTAAATAAGTTACTATGTGAGGGAATGAATCGAAAAAATATATCAAGTGAGGTTAAGAGTTGATTGACTATATGAAGAAGTGGATAAGACACAAGGACTAAGCAGATTGTCCATGAGACATGTCAATCAACAACACAATGAAGATATAATCATACCCTGATCTCAAGTGATTATTCGGTAACTCAACCAACCAAAAATTAATCAACCATTCTAGGCTATTCAACTGACCATAGAAACTGGTCAACCAAATAAGATTTTAATTCTTCATAAAATACCAAAAGAGATGCAGCCTAGACTATCTAGATCAAACCTAATTTCCCTCAAAAAAATTTCTATTAACTTTGTGTTTAAACTATTAAGTACTTATATTATTTTTTATTAAATTTTGTATATAACTAAATCAAGAGACCAGGTATGATTCATAGAGTAAAAAATAAAGGGTTCATTTGGTTGAACTCAAATGAAAAAATAATTTATAACAGGGAAGTAATTGTTTAAATTTCTATAATAATATTTCAGTACACCTCCGTTAATAAATTTTTATATTGGTCTTGTAATGTTGAAAATTTAAATTATTTTTGTAACTTCACAAATCATTCTAAAATCTTCTATTCGTGTTTAGGGGTCACTAGCACAATTCTGACTACCTTTTTGAGTATAAATTTTGGGATTACATTCTAGTTATTATGTCATTATTAAGATCTCTTTTGAACTAAAATGTTTGCAGGAATATTTTAGGGGAGCTTTGTACTTTACCGATATTATTTAATAAGTGTCAACTAGGTTCCTTTTTTATGATTTCTATGGCGTTTAAAATTTATTTTTGAACTTTCAGAAGACACTTTGTAAAATTTCCCACTATTTCATTTAAAATAATTTTAACTATATTGATTTATCTTTTTCCTCCACCTTAAGCTTAAGCATTGTGAATAATTACTGGTCTTAAGCATAGTAGTGGGGTCTTGAATTTTTTTTTTCTGTATTTCAATATTTAATATATTATTAAACCCAAAAATATCTCATATTTTCCAATTTTAAATATCACAATGGATTTTTTAGAAGGAGACAACTTTTCAATAATTAAAAAGTTGTTTTACCTTTTTGAAGAGGGTAATTTATATTTCCCCGTATATTTTTTTAGGAGAATCATGTATTTTTTAATCATGATAAAAATATCATTTTGGTAATTTTCCAGAATTTGTTACAATTATCATGGACTGTGATCTTTTTAATTTGAGTTAAACTAATAATATATGTATAAAAATGTGATATGAATTAAAAAATCTTAACTCAAGTTTAATTTTTTAATTGAAAGTTGGATGGTTTATTTATTCCACAAATTTTTCACTCCATGCTCATTGAATAGTGTGTATAAATTATTCTGACCTCCTAATTTATTTTTTTATGCTGACATATTGGTGAAAATATGTTAGGAAGATTCAATTAGATCCAAATTAATTTTTTCTTAATTATTTAAAAAATTTAAAATTTCAATCATTAATGTAAAATGGGAAACCAAATATTCAATAAAACCATTTAATTTTTGGAGGGAAATTGCATTGGAAATATAATAGTGTTTATGTGGGGAAATATTTTTGAAAATCAATTCTTATGGTACATCAATTTTCAATTTTGAGATATATTTTTATTTACTAAATTTGACTAATGGATTTCTTTTATACAAGAAGAACCTTAGGTTTACATTAATTTTGTGGGGAATATTTTACATAAATTTTACCACATATTTTTTTGGGATTTAATAACTTTCAAATGTAAAAATATGTTTTAAAATAATAAATTATTTAATATTTGTTAATTTGTGAAGACATTCAATTTATATAATTTCTTAATAAAAATTGGAATTTGATGTTTCATTCATTAAAGTTCCATGATTTTATTCTAAATATTAATTATATTAATAGTTTCTAATTTTTTTGGGTATTTTGGAAGTTCATTAAATTTTAAATTAATTTTTCAATAGGTATTTATTTATTCTTCTTTAATTTAATTAGAATTGGTTATTGTAATAAAATGGGGAGTCTAGATCTAATAAAAGGGTGGATATTTTGGAGAAACATTTAAATGTTACTAGATAAATAAAGAGGACAAATCAAGATAGGATAAGATTCACTATGGGAGTGGATTTTTTTTGGAGTCAAATATGAGGAAGCTGAAGAACATCAAGGCACACCACATGGATTATTTTGAGGTTTTAACCAAATTCGGTTTTTGTTATTCTAGTTGTTATTTCGTTGCAAGATAATGAATTAATTAGGGACACATCAAATATTTAGAGGATCATTCATCTGGGGGACACACTCCTAATCACTTCGGACATAAGGATGGGTATTGATCTTTCATTTGAGCTTGGGAGGAAAATGACTGGGGGTATATGAACTAGGGTCTGGAGTTAGATCAGTTTTGGAGTCAAGTGAAGCTAGAGATACCGGAATATGTTGATCTCAATAGAGAATATTATGCCTATCAAATATTATTTGATATCTTCTCTATCCCTATGATTTGATTAATATATATCATTTTTTTATTCCTAATCTGAGTACATAATCTATTTAGTGGAACATGATTAGATGAATGAAATAAATTTTAAATATTATTGTATCAATTTCAACATATATTATGTTTGTTCCTTTCATATAGATTTCTCAACTTCTCTTCTTTATGAGAATATTTTGAAATGAACTCCTTATATTGTTTGAATAAATTTAGAGTTTCTTTTTTCATTCCAACTACAACTGAGGTACATAAATAGAAAATGTTTTCTTTTAACTTTTCTCTATGATGATTCATCCTCATCATGTATTCTATTGGAAGTGGTATATATTAGTGGAGTTCACTAGGGTGGTTTTTTTATCAAAATATATTTATGTATTTTAATCCTCATTTTAAAATACATTATCTCTTTTTTAACTAATTATATACTAGTGATTTTTTCATTTCTATCAAATCTATCCAATGTGGATACCCTTAATCAAACAAATTTTCATCCTCTACATCTTTTTAAATTGTATCTATTTTTGTTATTTTTACCATCACAACACTACTTTGGATTTTTTTTTTGTTTTTGGTTTTTTACTTATTTTTTAAGATGACCAAATCCTTATATATGGTTAAACCCTACTAAACCAGTTCCAGTAGTGTGTAGGTTATAAATAATGATTTTTTTTATTACTAAAAAACCAATTCAACTGGTTATGTTTTTTCTTGATGTTTTCAATGTTTTTTGTGTCAAATATATTTGGAATTATCTTGTTTGGAGAATTTTGTATTAAAATTTCAAATAAAAAAAGAGTTCATGTGTTGTAGGTACTCGGGACACGTGGTTGGTTTTCGGCCTACATAGTTGGTCCCTAACCCATATAGTAAGATTGTGGTGGGAGTACATTATCCCACATAGTTGGTTGGGGAAAATTTTTCACCTATGATAAGTATATGAGGAGTGTGTGAAAAGGGTTTCATAAAGGAGTGACCACATAGTAGTTTGTGGACCAAGAAAGAGGTTATTGTTCATAATAAAAAAATTTCTTATGACCCATATAAGATAATCACTTATGTAGGAAGTATGTCGCATTTAATCATTCAAAGTAGTGTGAGGAAGTCATACCATGACCGATGGTACACTTTTGATGTATGAAAAGGATAACAATTTGCATGAAAAAAAGACTAATATATTCATTCATGATAGGTTAAATAGTAATCATGGTTTTTGTCATGATTTTTGAAGGTATTTTCATATAAATGAAATAATGTTCAAATTGTTAATTAAGGTAGCTTATAAATAAATATTAGAGTTTAATAAATCCATGAAAGAGATAAGGTGCAGGTATTAAATGGTAGTTAGAGTTATCCTTCGGATTCCTTAAATATAATGTATAAAGGAGTTGTGTGTGCGGTTGTTTTTTGAGGTATATTCATGATAAAATAATTTTGTATAGTTTCATGGTATGGTACTGTATGGAGTCATGTAGAAGGAAGTGAATGGTAGAGTCATACACATGAAGTGTGGGGGGGGGGGGGATTTGTGTGTAAAGGTAGTAAATGCAGTTAGTTCACTATGGAAAGAACCTCACACAATAAATATGTGGTGAATAGTGGTTCATACAGTGACTACACGCAAGGCATTTTAAATCATGTTCTTCTTATAGTCATTTTTCTTGTGGGTTTTATTTTGACCAACAACCACATTGGAGAATCATACTCAACATATAGAGATAAAGGTCTAAGAATAAATTCTTTATGATATGGAATATTCATTAATGACATTAAACTGAGGAAGACATCAACCAACGCAGTGATAAAGTATGTGTTTATGGTGGTGATATGAGGGTGGAATTAAGCAATCATTGAGTTCATTATAAAGGCATTCCATCTGGTGAGGTGTAACCATAGATGAACAATTATAAACCACAACATCTAGTGAAGCTCATAGGATTTTGGTATGATTGAAATATTTTTAGTGGGTTCTTCTCGAACATGACCATGTAGGTGAACTAAGAAAATTCTTCTATGTTATATTTTTTTTCAGGAATTCATATTACAATATGACATGTTTAACAATTTACTACCAATTTTGGGGCAATATCCATTTAAAAAAAATCAAATGTTGGCCCCTTAATTCACTCATCCACTCAGAGGGAATTGCAGGGTACAATAGTTCCCAATACTAACTGTGATATATAAGAGTTAATAGGAGGATACATAAATGTTATCATACTTTTGAAGGTTATTCCAAAATGTACTCAGTGAGAATATCGAGAATATAAAAAATATTTGATTCATAATGAGTTGCATAAGATTTTGTTTCTAAATATGTAAAGGTTGTTATATTTTTCAAATGAAACGCATATGGGTACTCATAGGGCTGAATATTTAAAAAATTACTGGATCCACACTATCATGGATAAGAGTTACTCTAAAATTATATTTATAAGACATAGTTAGTAGATCATATAAATATATTAAAGGTCCCCATTTATCATTCACTCAGTAAACACATTAAAACTAATCAAAAGAAGAAGAATAGATATATCCCCCTATAGATTATATATCCTATTTATCAAAATATTAAAATATAATAAATATGTTAGCAAACGAAATCAATTACATAACTCAATATTTATTAGTTTTTTAATTATCATTTAAAGTCTCTCCTATTCAAATGACTCAATTATAAGTGGATTGGGGAGAATATCAACTATTTATTCCTTATATGGAATAAATTCCATCTTTAAGATGCCTTCTACCATCTTTTACTTTATAAATATGTATATAATATCAATATGTATGGATCATGAATTTGGTAAAATATTCACAGACATCTTTATTATACTTTAATTATCAAATATAATTATAAAAGGATATTCAACTTCAAAATTTAGATCCTAAAGTTTTTTCTTCATTTGGATCATTTTAGTATCTATTTTGGATGAAAAAAATTTCATGTTCTATAAAACATAGGGTAACTAATAATTTATTTATATAATGCCATGAAATGTATATTCTACCAAATTAAAAAGATACACTAAATGTCGACATGTTGTAATCAACTACAAATTCTTATTAGCATCTGTAAACCCCTTCATATCTTACTCTCTTTTCTATTTATACATTAGGACAAAAGTGTATTATTAGAAATATATCTTAATATCCTTTTTCTAACAAAATATGTGATTATTTAGTATTATATTGAAATATGGAACCAAGAGTAAAAAAATAAACAGTAATAGGCATGAATATAGTTTAGTATGTTAGACTGACAATTATTATTCTGGATTCTCTCTCATTAATAGTTTCTCATCCTCATCCATATCAATTTTTTCCCACTTGAATTGGTGTCGACAATAATGTATATTTATCTATGAAAAAAATCTTTATTATATATTTATAATTTTTCCCCTCAAACACAAAAATTTAACCAACATCATAGGTAACATATAATCCTAAGAAAAGATTTATAACTCAGAGTATAGAAATTTAAAATGTATTCATCATCTATATTGATAATTTTTCACACAATATCTCCCCTTTGATTGAAAAAAAATATTTCATCAATACGGACAATCAAGAATATTTTTTTTGGTTTTGGACATACATAAATATAATTTATAGTCCACATACCCATTCATGAATTTCATAATTTGTATATATTTACCAAAAATAAATCACTAATATCATGGTGATTAAAAGAAACCATAAATACTAATATTTACTTTAAACACATTGTCGAAATATAATTCTAGTATAATGGATTACGGTTCTTTCACGTACACTTCATCATCTCGAACTTAATTTTGAAATAATTATTTTACATATATCAAGAAAATATTAAAGAATATCTAATCTATAATATAAAGTAATTTATAAATGGTTTCGTTTATTGATATATTATAAATGGATTCATCAAAATTAATTCCTTCAATTTTTTAATACCCCTTGAATACCAACCTGTCCTTGTTCATAATCACTTCATCTTCATCGTCAAATATATTTCAAAATAGCCAATTTACCCTATTATTTTTTATAGCCTTGGAATAAGATCCAATGTTTCATTATTATCTATTTGATACAATTATTCATTCATATCATGGGTCTATTACTAATGATCAAATGATTAGTAAACTATTTTAGGATCATTATTTGAAAATAATCTAGTGTAACTAGTGGCGATGATGCACATTTTTATTTGAACACCATGATCCTAATATATAATAATATTTTCAACATAGAAATTATTCCTCAGTCTTCATCTTGTTCCATTAATCTTCACATTCTTATCATCATTACTAGGTTAGGTATAATCTATATATTTAATATATGATTTTTCACTTTCATCATTTTTTAAAACTTTCTATGAACAAATAACTGAATCTTTATCATTGTAAATAATAGTGTATTTTATCTCTTCTTCATTTTAAAATAATAATTTGTCATCATAATGGTCAATAATTAATATAAATTTATTTTGGAAAAATTAGTGTAAACAATATTTGGGGTTTATTGAATGAATATTACATCCTCTAGAATTTCATCATATTTTTTTACCACATCTAAATTTCTTTATGGCCAAGAAAGGAATCCCGAAAAACTAAATGTGTATAAAATTAATATTCTTCTAAAAAAATTTACATTGGGATTCATATCTCAGCTTATCCTTAAAATAAACTTATTCTGAATTTTTCCTATAGTTTTGAGGGCTTCACTACCATAAAATGGGGCAAGGGAAGCGCTGCCCCATTTACAATGTTAAAAAAGTTCTAATAAAGGGGGGCCGTTATTAAATCTAAAAAAAGTGCTCATAAAGGGAACTTTTAACATTGATAAAAAAGAGATGTAAAAAATGACCCTTTATCAGCATTTTTTAGAGCTGATAAAGTTTCCCCCGTTACCATTTCTTTTTTAGCGCTGTTAAAGGGGCCCTCTTTATCAGCGCTTTTCTACTAGCGCTCATAAAGGGGGGTTTCATCAGCACGCATTTTCCTAGCACCGATAAATGTGTATATTTCAAGAAAATAATAAAAAAATTGTTACATAAGTATATTTATATTGATATAAATATAATATATATTTTTTAAAATGTGTTTTATATCGATTTGATATGTCGTAGACCCAAAATTGACACACTAGAGCAGAAATTATGGTCATTGGTAGGGATTAAAGACCTTTTAGTACCTTTAATAATATGAGAAGGTGTTACAATGGTAACTGTAGTGTATTTATGGTCGTAAGATTCGATTTGATATGTGCTTGAGGCAAAACGGACACTCGGAGCAGAAGTTAGGGCAAAACAGACCCCCATAGCCAAACTTATAACCATTCAGAGGGTTTTTGGTTCTTTTTGAAACTCAAAAAACGTTAGAAGGGGTTTTGGTGATCAAAAGAGTGTGTAACTTTTCCCACGCTTAGATTTAATAAGTGGTAGAGCCAAAAAGGACACTCGATGTAGAAGTTATTTTCGTTTGAAATTTTGCAACTCTCGTATGTTTAAAAAACCAAAGAAACCAGAAACTCTCTAAAATAAGATAACTTCTGTTCTGGTTGTCCATTTGAGCACCGTGACCAGTCAAATCAAATATCAGGAAATGAGTGATGACCACGTTCAATTGAAATAGTTAGAAGATCAGAGGAACGAAAGACATATCAGTTATAGCACTTCAAAAAAATTACAACTTCAAACGTTCATAACATTCACTATGGGTGTTTGTTTGGGCTCTACCACACATAAAATCAAAGGCAGTGAAGAGATCAATGTAGAAGGCTGACTCAGACATAGTCTCAGTCACGTTTGGGACCCAAAAATCTTAAAAAACCACCAGAGGTCCTCCAAAACTCTGTTTCTGTGTCCGAACCCATGCCAAAGTTATATTAAAATTGTCATAACTTCTGATATGTGTGTCTGTTCAGCCTCTGCAACCTGTTTTATCGTAGTTCGTTACATGAGCTTCAGTTTGACTATTCAAGTAGCTGAAATAGACACCAGGAGAAGAAGTTTTGTCTTTTTCAGTGACTGCGATTTGTTAGGCTTTTCGAGACCCCATTTTTAGCACTTTTGTATATACATATTAATATATAATATTTGTAAATATATATAAATATGTATAATTATACCTATATATATGGATATAATATATATTTGTGTGTGTCTTGTATATATGTATGTATGTATGTATTTATTTGTTTATTTATTTATAAAAACACCCATAAGAAAACCTATTTTATAAATGTATTTAAAACTAATCTTATAAATATATATTAATATACAAATAAATATATGGATAAAAAATTATAACTAAATACATATATATATATAAATAGATATTAATAGATATTAATATACAGATATATATATATTAATATAATTAACTATATGTATATATTAATATGACTATATATATATATATGTTTATATACATATATTAACATATGGATATATATATACATATATATTAATATAATTAAATATATGTATATATTAATATCGATATATATAAATAGATAAATAAATAGATATATTAATAAATAAAAAGAAAAGCAATATGGTGGAGTGGGAAAGGCTTAGGCGCGCAGGTTAGAGGTCTCGAGTTCGAATCATGTGGGAGGCAGGTCGCGCGTGCAGGTGTGGGGAATTACCTAGCACTGTTAATTCTGGGTGGGGATGGGTGGAGCTTTCCTGGGGCGTGCATGGGCTACCATGGTTTTGGACACTGTTAAAGGGGAGCTTCAAGCGTTGTTGAAGCCCCCCAAAATTGTAAATATTTTTTTTATTTTTGTTAATATTTTTTCAACTTTTATCCGTGCTTTTTGAAAGCATCGATAAATGGATCCTTTTATGATTGCTTTTTGGAGAACTGATAAAAGGGATCCCTCTATCCTCGGCTCGATTGACAGTGCTTTTTTAGCACTGTTAATTGACTTTTCTAGCGCTGATAATTTCCATATTTGTAGTAGTGTGTGTAAACAAAATTATCTTAAGGTTACACAATTAACTTAGACGGGCCAAATTATACCAAAAAATCATCCATTTTTTACTCAGAAACTCCATTATATTATGGATTGTATAGAGAACTAAACTCATATTGAATACCATGTTTATCTAGATACTCATAAAATTTATTTGAATACTCAGTACTATTATCATATCACAATAACATTATGGGAATGCATGTATCTTTTCTACAAATATTATACAGTATTTGAATTTATCCATGTCATGTGCCTCATGTGACTTGAACATGATGTTTTTCATTATTATAAATACATCAATAAAATTTAAAATTATTTAAATACACTGATTGAATTTTTTTATAGTCCCATAAACAACTAAATAAACCATATCTAAAAGTTTTGAGGTTTGAATATAGATATTCTAGGAATTTTGTTTACCATTTTCACTTTCTAAAATATCATAGAAATATTTAAAGTGTATTCCTTTAGAATAAGGATATTCCCCCACATCATCTTCTATAATAAATTTCTTCATGTTATTGATTTTGTGATGGAAATGTCTTCAATGACACAAATGATTTTCTCTTTTTATGATCACATAATTTTAAGATCAAAATATTAATGTAGATTCTCAATATACAAGAGGGGAGTTAATTGTATACTTTAAAAATTCCTTTGGAACCATTAATGTTTGTATAAAACATTAATTTTTAAACTTGAGGAAAACAATTTTTAACAAAGTTAAACAAGGTGAATTCACAAGACCTCTTAGTTCTACAAACTTGCTAGGTTCCAGAAAAAATGGTTTCTGGAAATGAAACATAAGAAAAGTTTACAAGGAAAAATATTCTACCTTAAAGCGTATATAATCTTACTAATCATAGTATATAAATACCAGAAAGTATAAGATAGTTATACTTTCCTTGTTAATCAAAATGCAGTGGAAAATAAACTTGAAACAACACAAGTAAAAAGTATGAAATCACTTAATAGAAAGAGAAAGGTATCCCACAACCTTGGATAAAGGTCCCTTTATTTATACTTTAAAGAAAGGCTTTCTTACCCAGACCAGGGTAAGCCCTAGATAGAAACATCAGAATCTTTATTGTTATCGTTATAATCCCTAAAACTTCTAGGTAATCAGAACCTCTGTCTTCCTAAACAAGGAAGTCCTCGAACTTTAAGGTTGTTGGCACATCTGTCTTCCATTCCCTTGAAGCCCTCAAACATTAAGGTAGTTGGCACCTCTGTCTTCCTATCCCTAGAATCCATTGAATGTATAGAGCAAAAATCTGATTCGCACGAAGCAATCGGAACAAGATGATCAGTACACACAAATCATGAGAGTCTCTCTCTCTAGAAATCAATTCAATAAAATATGGTATCTAGAATGATAGATAAATTATCATTTAGTTAGCTATATAGTGAGCTCCTTCAAATGATCTTCTATTTATATGAATTTATTCAATGGTCATCTCCCACCTCTAATAGACATATTTTTAAGGAATCTCGGAGGGACCTGTACATGTGCCACTCGAACAACAGTTAATTAGAATTACAAAGAATGACAACATTTCATGAATAAAAAAGGGTAATACAAATATGATTTCTTAAACAAATACATTTTTTGGAGTCTAGGAAAAAATAATTTTAGGAGTATAATAAGATAAACAATCTGAGTCTATATTACATAGATTCACAAATTTTGTTTTTCAAGGAATTTGGAATCATAATTCTATAGACTTCAGAGTCTGAATTCTAAGGAATTAGGAGTCTGAATTCTTAGGAATTTAGAACATGAATTGTAAGGAACCTGGAACCTGAATTATAAGGAATTCAAAATCATAATTTCAGATAATTAGGAGTTTCAAATCTAGATAATTAAAACTCTAAATTTAGAAAATTTGGAATCTAAATTTAGAGAATTTGGATTCTGAATTTTATAGTATTCAAAATCTGAATTCAGTGAATTCAGAATCTGAATTCAGAACATGAAAATAGACTACTCTATATCTATGTATTTATAGGATTCCAAGGTTTTAGATATAAAACCAAATTTTACACATATAAATAAAAAGAGTTATATTTAGTGAATCTATAATTTAAACAAAGAAAACGAAGGTAAGGAGAAAATTTCCTTGGGAAAGGAAAATTTCATTATTAAGGTAAATCTTCAGGGAAATAAAATTAGCCATGGGATTATGTGTTTGTGATTTTAAAAATATAAAGGAACAGAAAAGTCATATGGAAACCTTATTGACTCAACAATCTCCCCCTTTATGGTAAGCACAAAAATCATTACTAAAAACAATAAAAAGACAGAAATTTTATGGACTTCAAAATAAAAACTTATCTCCCTTTACATATGGATAAAAGTGAATATGACTAGCTCCCCCTTAGGATTATGAATCACTATGTATCATATTATTGATGAGATTTTACATTATATTGCATACGAAAATCATCATTGATAAGAAATTACATCTAGATGAACTCCCCCTTACCTAGGTAAATCTCTTCTTGACTTTGTATTATTTTTATCATTAATTTCTTCCCCTTTGTGATTTTTAAAAAGAAATAGAGTATATGGAAAGAAATAAAAATTGGTACCTGAGAAATTTATTAATAAACAACCACAAAAAAATATATAATGAAAAACAAGAATTTCAGTAATGTTGAAAGAATTTGTACAAGGATAAGTAGATCAAAAGATCGGAATGGAAATAAAGTATCCTTCATTCTTCTTCGTCATCAGCTTATTGACAATTATTTTTAGCTTCTTAAGCTCCTTGTGATCCTATTATGCATGCTTAAGAAACTAATCATGTTCTTCACCTTTATTTTATAATGGTTTAATTTTTAATTCCTAATCCTTAACACATTATGCTTGAGCTTTAAACACTTCATCTTGCTTAACAAGATTCTCTTCAATATCAATTTTGAGATCTCTTTCTCACTTCTAATTCATGGCCACAGAATTAATCTTTCTATTCATATCCTTAACTTCCGGCTTCCAAGTAGTATTATATAGGATTAAAATTTCTTCAAAACTATTTGTAATATCCTTGATCTTCCCATCTTTGGTGTCAAAATTATCCTTGACACTATCATAAAATTCATAGAATATTATCTACTCTTCTATTATCTTCTTTGACCAGCTTGTAATCTTCTTGAATGATCTTTTATGAGCCTCATTACCAATGAGGAAGGTTTTGAAATCTACCTCGAGTCGAACACATTTTTCCAAAACTATGGAAACTGAATTTGATTTTTGATTAATCTTATGCTGAAGCATCTAACATATATAATAAATACTTAGAAATAATGAAAAAGTATTAACCAGATTTTTTAATGACTGAATAACAAAATAATGTCCAAGGGAAGATGATTTTGATTCTGTGTGTTTGGTTGATGAAGATTCTTTTTCAATGTCTTCTACTTTCCTCTTTGATAAAGCACCAACATATTTATTCTTCATCAATGATTTACTAGGTGTATCTACTTCCTCATAATTTCCCTTATTAGCTTTCAGAATGATGTCTTAAGATTTAAGAGATTCGTGTTCACTATCTGATAGCTGAACAATCTTATCTTCATCTACTTATTCTTTCTCAGCTCCTACCTCAACATCCTCTGGCTGGATAAAATCATGATTTCTACATTCCTCTTAAGTCATTTTATTCACATATTCCTCACCCTTCTCATATTTTCCTAGAGTACTATGTTTTTAAGACTTAGATTCAAAAGTTCGGATTAATAATTTCTCAGAGATACATTACTTCTCATGATGATCCTCTATCTGCCTTATCGTATCCTCAGTATCACCATTGCCTTCTTCTTCTCCATATTAATACACTTCTTATTCTAGCACTATTTATTCTTCTTGATCTCATTCTGGAATCACCAACATCTGTCCCGAAGTCTCTAGTAGTGATTCTTGTAGAAAGGATTCTAGTACCGGAATTTTCTCATTAGATTTTTCAGTAGCCTTAAGAAGAGATTGTACTATCTCATCCTTAGACAGCTCCTTTTATTGCCTCTTCTCTTTCTGTTGCTTCTCATGCTCTTCAGCCACCTTTATTTTTTAGGATTTCTCCTCAGTTGGGTCCAATCCAAACATAGGCTCCCCTTCCTTCCTATTTTACTTATCCACCCTCCACTTAGCCACTACTTCATTATGATAAGATTTTTGATTCTTTGGATTTGGTGGTGATAACGAAGATTCCATAGATGCATGGGTTTTTCTTTTCTCTTCTCGTTCCTTATCTTTTCTCTTCCTTCTCCCTTTATTACAGGTTTTAGACAATTTGGATTCTTTAAAAAAGTTTTTACTTCTTCTTCGGGTAGATCATAAAATTCTCTGGATTCATTAGAGAATACAACATTCATCCTCTTTAAGGTATCATCACTCAACAACATTAACTTGTTACCTCTCGGCTTAGAACTGCACGAAATTATGAAATATTCTAAACAAAGAACTATAATATTTGAGAGAATAGCCTGATACATAATGATTTGAGATTTCATATTTCCATTATTAATATTTTCAATCATCACCAAGATATATTTAACCATGTTTATATCCATGAGGTTCACCAAGAAATCCAATATATAGATGTCACTCTTCTTCATAGTATCCTTATCCCATTTTCATGGAATTATAAGGCCTTGAACCCATAATTCAAGAATTCGTAAGTTCAGAGACAAATGAAAAATCTTCGGAGTCTTCACTCATTTCAAGCCAATACACTCTATATCCTTTTCCTTACCAAATGAACCTGATACACCTGGTAATTTGTGAGTACATAATTTTACTTCACCTTCGTAATAAATTCGAATCAGAATTGTTACCTTACTGAAGGAAAGAGAATAGGTATTTCTAAAAAACTTGAAAGAGAACTTGTCTCTGCTTTCTTCCTTGAAGAAACATTTTGTCTCATAGAACTCAATCAACAAGACCAGATACACCAGATCCTGTGCGTTCGACATTGAAACAAAAAGGTTCTCCCAACTATTCAACATATCATTCATTGATATGATAGAATCATATTTGGAATAAAATTTTAGATCGACCACCCATTCTCTGTATATCTTCCACTAAGATATTTCCCTAATAGTTGAAAAGTCAATCTCAGGAGAAGCTTCAACGAACATTCAGAACTAGGGAAACTTTATAGATTATGATGGGCCTTAAGTACAAAGGCAGAGCTTTAGCATGTGAAACATGGGTAAACTGATGTGGGAAAACCATTTGGGGGGCTTTATATAGACAATTGAGGTGACAGTTCAACTTCTGTGGTTGATACAATGGTTAAAAAAACTTCTGATAAAAGCTGATGGTTGAGATGATAACCGAAGAAAGATTTTGATAAGTTCTAATATTTAAAGTCTCTTTAAGATAAACATTTAGATTTATGTAAAAGAATGAGTCTGTAAAAAAATTAAAACCAAATTGAAATACAACCAAGTAAAAAGATGATTATGAAAACATAAGAAAGAAAACATTACATTTAGATTTCTTGGAAGATTATTTGTAATGAGGGAAATTCTTCTTGAAAAAACATTAGATTCTAGAAAAATGTAAAAGAAAATTAAAGAAAATTTTGATTACAAAAATCTGATTACAAAAATATTGACAATGGAAAATATAGATGACGAAAAAAATTGACAAAAAAATTGACTCTGAAAATAAAAACATTCGAATATGAAAAATATTGAAGAGGAAAGAATTTTAGAATATGAAGAATTTTAGATTACAAAAAAATTAGAATTAGAAAAAATTTAGATTAAGAAAAAAAATTAACTACGAAAAAATATGACTGTGAAAAATTTTGACTAAAAAGTAAATGGACTCCCCCTATGAAAAGGAGTTTCTTACTGTTAGAAGATTGGATTCAACAGGAATTTAATATTTAAGATTACCTCATGTTTATAATTTCTAACATCTATTTAATGAATTCAAATCTATCAGAGGGTAATGATTTTGTGAAAATATATTGATCTTACATTCTGATAAATTGAATAATAGTATATTCTTTTCGTGTGTGATCCCTATGAAAGTGATGCCTAATATCTATTTCTTTTTAATTAGAGTTATGTGAATGGTTTTTTCTTAAGGTAATGGAACTAGTATTATCACACAATATTTTTTTTTGGTAAAACTCAAATCATAGTCTGCGAGTGTGTGTTGCATCCACAATACTTGAGCACACTAACTTCTATCTGCTGCATATTCAGCTTCAGTACTGGAAAGTGAAACTGAGTGATACTTTTCTATTGACCAAGAAACTAATGAATCCCCGAATAATTGAAGAGTTCTGAATTTAATTTTCCTATCCATTCTACATCCACCAAAGTCATCATCCGAAAAGCTTTTTAGGACAAAATCTTTTCCAGAAGTATAAAAGAGTCCTAAATCCATGGTTCTCTTTATGTTTAGAAAAAAATTCACTTCCATTAAATGAAATTACTTTGGATTGTTTTAATATATTGAACATAATCATAATGAAAACATCAAGTCTGGACGACTAGCTATCAAGTATACTAAATTTCCTATCATACCCTTAAACAATGTTTGATCCACCGGTTTCCCAAATTCATCAAGATCAAGTGAATTTGAGGTACCAATGGGAGTACTAATACTCTTAGTATTTCCATATCCATTATTATTAAGAATATATTTAATATACTTATGTTGGTATATATATATATTACTTTGGGTTTTTGAGAAATTTAAAAACCAAGGAAAATGTTAACTCACCCATCATACTCATTTCAAACTCATATTTCATTAGATTCATAAACGAATGAGTTTAATATTGCTGAGTTGAACTAAATATAATGTCATCAACATAAATTTGAACAATAAAAACATTTTTCTTATCATTCTTTATAAAAAGGGTTGGATCACCATTTACATTAAAATAATTGTTTTAAAGAAAAAATCATGTAAGTATATCATACCAGGTTCTAGGGTCTTGATTAAGTCCATATAAAGATTTCGTAATTTTGAAAACATGTTCAGGATGTTTTGTATCTTCAAAACCAGGACATTGTTCAATAGAAACATCCTCTTATACATAACCATTAATGAAAAAACATTTAACATCCATTTGAAAAAGATTAAAATTAAAGAATGCTACAAAGTCATCTAAAATATGAATAGATTCAAGTCTAGCTACTGGAGCATAGGTTTCTTCATAGTTTATTCCTTCTTGTTGATTCTAGGCTTTAGCAACTAATCTAGAATTATTTTTTTCTATGATTCCATTTTCATCACCCTTTTTTTGAAGACCCATTTTACACCAATAACAGAAGTTTACTTAGGTCTTTCAACCAAGGTCCAGAATTTATTACATTCGAATTAATTTAGCTCATCTTGCATGGATTTTATCCAGTCATCATTACCTAAATATTCATCAATGATTTTTTGTTCTAATTGAGAAAGAATTTCTAGAAATTATACTTTATTTCTTAAAGAATATCTAGTCCTTACATGCTAATTTATATCACAGATGATGTTATCACAGGGATGATTCTTAAGAAACAACTGGTTTGGGTTTTGTAAGACCTGTTCATCAACATATGGTAGGAAATATTATGGGGTAAATGCTTCAGAAACTTTTTCTTGGGCATTTTCTTTATTAAAAAGATCTTCTATCATGGGTTGATAATCAGTTTTTGAAAACACGTCTATAGATGTAGGTTGAGGGTGTTTGAAAACAAAGGATTGGTTTCATAAAATTTAACATGTACTGTTTCTTCAAAAGTACATGTGTTTTTATTGAAAACTCTATAAGCCTTAGAAGATGTGGAGTAACCTAAAAAATCCCTTCATCAGATTTGGGTGCGAACATATGTAGATTATATTTAGTATTCAGAATGAATAATTTGTATCCAAATACCTTGAAGTATGAATGTCTATGTTTTATATCATTCCATAACTCATAATGGGTTTTTTTAAGTAAAGGTCTAATCAGAACTAGATTTATATAATAATAAGTAGTACTTACAACTTCTTCCCAAAACAGTTTAGCTATAGAATATTCACTCAACGTGGTTCTTGTTATTTCATGAAGAATTCGGATTCTTCTTCCCACAACACAATTTTTTTAGGAGTTCTTGGTGCTGAGAAGTTATGATTAATGCCTTTCTTACTATAAAAAGTATCAAAATCAGAATTTTGAAATTCTCCTCCATTATCACTGTGAATAGTTATCAATCGAAGGTTTTTCTCATTTTTAACTTGGGCTCTAAAAATTTTGAAATAAGAAAAATATTCATATTTATTTGTTGGAATATAGACCCATGTAAATCTATTATAATCATAAACTAATATAAATACATAATATTTGCCTCCAATGCATCCAGTTTGAGTTGGACGGAAAAGATCTATATGCCCCAACTGTAATGCATTAGTAGTTGAGACTTCACCGACTGATTTAAAACATGATTTATGTTGCTTTCTATATTGACAAGGATCACAAACTTTTGAAGAATTAAATATAAACTCTGGTATATACTTAACTAGACTTTTCATAGATCATTTACATAAGTTCTTAAGGTTACAGTGTCCTAAAATTCTATTCCATAACTAAGAATGATCTTCCATTGTACTAAGGAATCGTAGTTCTTGGCTCTTAAGGTATTCTAATTTTTGTGTGCATACATTCTATTGCCTATAGCCAGAAAAAATAAATTCTTCCTTGGAATTGTGTACTATGCACTTAACATTCCAAAAATTCACAAGGTAACCTTCATCACATAATTGACATATACTAATAAGGTCGTTCTTAAGACTCTTAACAAATAAAACATTTGAAATCAATGTTTTTACAAGAAAAACAATGCTACCTATACCAATAATTTCTCCTTGAGAATTATCATTGAATGTTACTTTTCCTCATTTCTCCTTGATAATCTTTTTAAAGAATTTTTTGTTACCAATCATGTGTCAGGAACATCCACTATCCATGTTCCAAGTATTTCTTTTGGTACTATCTTTATTTTCCTAGAAAAAGGGTGTTAGACTTTTGAAACCCAATATTTCTTGGATTCGAAAATATCAGAAATAAAAATTTCAGGAATCCACATTTTCATAGAAAAATAGGCTTTATGAAAACATAAATACTGAGTTATGTTAGAGGAAAAAAATTTCACCCAACACCCACCACACTGACACTTAGTGAATAATGGATCACATTGAGGAAAGAATAATTATTACTAAAAACAATTTTTGTATGAGTATAACCAAAACCAGAATTATTCCATAGAGGTCGAATTTGAGAATGCATCTTATCATAGTTTTTCTTACCTACGGTCATGTTTGAAAAACACTTCCTTAAGGAAATGATTTATGACTTCTGTTTAATAATCATGTTTTTATCCTAAAAAACATCAGTTTTAGCACTAGAGTTAGTCTCTAAAACTTTTTTCATATAAATTACTTTTTATACATCCTTAAAAAGATTATCCTTCTCAGAATCAATTTCCAAAAGGGTTTTGAAATAATTTCAATATCATAAATTTTATTATCATGATCTTTAGAAAAATCTAATACTTCATTATTAAGAATAGAAATTCTATAATTTTCCTTATCAAGCTTTTTCTTAACATTAGAATAATCATTCTCAAGAAGCTTATCAAACCTAGAAACTTTTTCATAAGTAGGTAAAGTATTATCTTCATCAAATGAAGATTCTTCATCTGAAGATTCATAACATCTATTATGACTATAATTTTTATTCAAGGATACATTGGTTATAGATTTATCATTGTGTACCTTATCCATTAGGAAATTATTTTCAATGGGTAATCTGGATAGTAAACCATGATTCATCTGATTTGAAGATTCATATTCCGAGGATTCATCATAAGAGTCTCCACCACGGGCACTACATGTGTCATTAGCTTTCAATACATTCTTATCTTTATCTTTTTAGTAATTTTTTATATTCTTCTTAGAATGGTTTTCCTTTATATCCTTTCTCTAAAACATAGGACAATCTAGCCTTATATGCCCCTACTATTTTGCATTCATAACAAGTAGCTTTAGAGTCTTTCTTGTAATTTCATTCATTCTTCTTAAATCTATACTAAAATTTTTTCTTCCCAACTATCTTGTTTATCCTTCAAGCATGATTAGCTATCTCATTCTCAGAATGTTGACTTTCACTTGATTCAGATAAAATAGTGAAGTTATTTGACTTGGATGTTGTAACTATTTCATGAGTCCTTTATTTTGTAGTAGTAAAGGTTACACTTCCATTTCTATTATTATTCATATTCAAATCAGTATCTCTTTTCATTCTTGTCTCATTATGAATAAGAGTTCCAAAAAGGTCATCAATATTAATCTGAGATACTTTCCTATTATTATCAATAGTTTTTCTCTTATATTCCCACTCATTAGGCATGATGTATATAATCTTGTCCACAAGTGCCTCATCATATAAACCTTTCTCACCCATAGATTGTAAGCAGTTAATAGTAGTCATAAATCTTTGTTGTACCTTGCACACGGGTTCCCATTAAGGAAATAGAAATCCATGATATTCTTCTCTAAGCATAATTTTTCTTGTTTTATAACCTTTGATGTATCAAAATGAGTAACTTCCAATTTCTTGAAAATAAAATTTGCATCTTCACAGGAAGAAATCATACATTATATATTCCTGGTCATGGAACACAACAAGGTATTGCGTACATTATAGTTTTGTTGATATTATAACTTTTCATGATTAATAAAAGTTTTAACTTCTTTATCAGGAATATTATAATCTCCTGTAAGCATAATGAAGTTTTCCACTCCAATATTAATAATAAAAGTCTTCATACAATCTATCCAATATTCATAATCATTTCCATAAAATATAGGTGGTCTGGTAGGATTTAGAATTTCAGTCAAACCATCATTCATTCCTGCCATCTAAAAGAAAATATCTTTCCACAGAAACATGTTAATAGTAAAATATTGTAAACAAGGATAAGAATCCTAAGCAATGATAAATATTTAAAATAATGAAAACTTGATCCAAAAAACTTATATGTGAATATAAGTATTTCATAGACCTCCAATGATACCAATTCTAGGATCGAAATATGAATATAGATGCTCAATATACAAGAGGGGGTGAATTGTCTAATTTAAAAATTACTTCGGAACCTTTAAAGTTGGTATAAAAATCATTTTTAACCTCAAGGATAACCATGTTTAACAAAGTTAAACAATTTCAATTCACAAGACCACTTAGTTCTACAAACATGCTAGGTTCCAAAAAAACAGGTTCTGGAAATAAAACATAAGAAATGTTTATGAGGAAAAATATTCTACCTTAAAGAATATAAAATCTTACTAATCAGAGTATATAAATACAATAAAGTATAAGATATTTATAATTTCCTTATAAATCAAAATGCAACATAAAAAAATTGAAACAATACAGGTAACAAGTATGAAATATTTTAACCCAAAGATAAGGGTATCCAACAACCTTGCATAAAGGTCCCTTGATTTATACATTCATGAAAGTATATCTTACCCACACAAGGGTAATACCTTGATAAGTTTATTGGAATCTATCTTGCTATCCCCGCAAGCCCTCAAACATCACAGTAGTCGACAACTATGTATTCCTAAACAAGTAAGTCCTCGAACATTAAGGAAGTCATCACCTTTGTCTTCCTATCCCAGGAAGCACTCGATTGTATACTGCAAAAATCAGAGTCACACTAAGCAATCTGAACTAGATGTTCAGTACTCAAAAATAATGAGAGTATCTCTCTCTAAAAAATAACTTCAATAGCATGGGGTGTCTATAATGATAGATTGGTTCTCAGTTAGATAGGTAAGTAGTGAGATCGTTCAACTGAGCTCCTATTTATTGGAGTTTCTTCAACGATCGGCTCCCTCCTCCAATGGTCATATTTTCCTTGAATCTTAGAGGGACTTATACACATGTCACTCAAAAAACGGTTAATTAGAAATAGAATGAATGACAATGTTTCATGATTAAAACAACGGTATGAAAAATATGGTTGCCTAACCAAATCCATTTTTTGGAGTCTAGGAAAAAAAATGTTCAGAGTCAAAGATAATAACCATTTTGTGTCTATATTACATAGATACTCAAATTTTGTTTTTCACAGAATTCCGAATCATAATTGTATAGACTTCGGAGTATGAATTTTATGGAATTCGATTTCTAAATTCTAAGGAATTCAGAACCTAAATTATGTGGAATTAAGAACCTGAATTTTGAGTAATTCGGAATCTGAATTTCGAGATTTTGGAATTTGAATTCCAAGAATTCATAATCTAAATTATTGAGAATTTAGAATCTGAATTGAGAGAATTTGGAATCTGAATTCAGAACATGAAAATAGAATACTCTATATCAAAGTATTTATAGGATTCTAAGGATTTAGATATGAAACCTGATATTACACATAGAAATAAAAAGTGTTATATTTAGATAAATTGTAACATGAAAAATGAAAATATAGGTCAGGGGAAAATTTCCTTTGGAAAGTAAAATTTCCTTATTAAGATAAATCTTCAGGGAAATAAAATTTCCCTTGAGATATTGTTATTATGATTTTCAAAACATGAAGTAATGGAAAAGTCATAAGGAAACCTTATTGACTCAACAATAATAATCATTCCTAGTTTTTTTAACTTAAAACATGTTACTTGGAGTTGTCATTCATTTTTCACAGCAACCCATTCCATTAATTCGTGAAAAATATCAACTTTTACTTAAGCTAAATTTATTTATAGAATCAAAATTCTATGATACAGTAAATGTATGATACTTTATTCCATAAAAAATCATTATAAATATTAATATAATTTTTTATAAAATTTATTATTTCATATCCTTTGTTATTTAGTGATCTATCATTTTTGAAATGGATAACTCCTCGTTCATGTATTACAATATATTTCAAATTTTTCTGATAAACTATCAAGTGAGAGGAATAACCACTATCCATCATCCAAGGGTTCTCTGATTCACATGATTTAAATAAAATGTCATCCACAATTTCTTTATGGTTGTTATATAATTTAATATGAAAATTTATAAAATTTTTATAAATATTTAACTAATATAGAATAAATGTAACACATTTATTTGTTGTGTTTCCTACTTGATCTTACCTCTCATGTACCTATTTTAATATCCCAAAACATTCCTTCACTTGAACTTTCTTCTCATGTTGAAGAATATTTTATAAAGTTCCTTTTTTTTGTCTTCCACATGATTCTTTCCCTAATCTCAATACTAGTAGATATATGTTATAATGAAAATTTTAAGCTTTGTGGACCATAAAAATTAATAAAAATTATGAAACGTTCATATATTTAATGGTAATATTTCTTAAACCATCGATACTAGTATATAATTACTTCTCAAATTTTTTACATTATATATCTATGAAAATATATATCTTTCTTCAGTCCTTTTAGCTGTTGGGAAAAAATCCTTCAAGGTATCATTGAAGAATTTTTGAGATGATTGTGTTTGTTGAAAATGGGGACCTCCATGTTGTGATTGTTGACAGAAAATACGACGATGTAGATTTTTTTGACATGGTGGGTTTACATGGTGATTTTTCGAGTTCCATAGATATTGTTGACAAACTATGATGGCAAAGAACGATGAAAAATGAATGGACGATATGGAGGCTATTTAAAAAGAACAGATCTAAGGTGGTACTATTTTCTTGTGTTTTCTATATTTTTGGGCCTCAAAATTGAAAAAAATAGAAACATGTTTTTGGAAAAGGATGTTTTAAGCAAGGTATAGGGTGGTTTGGAAAGTTATGTGCAAGGCATGTTTTAGGGTCAGAAGGTGGAAAAATGTAAAAGAACTATGGCGCGTGAAATATATGAAGATGGGTGTGAAATTATTGATGATGCAAAAAATATTTGAAGATGTGCATGAAAGATAGAGTTGTGTGAAGAAGTCTTGCATGCAAGGAATGTTTCGGGAGAAGAATGATGAAAAATAGCAAAGGAATGATGTGTGCAAATGATTAGGAAATGAGTGCGAAGGATGAGGTGGCACAAAAGAAATTTTCATGCTCAAGGCGACGTCAAATGAGGTTTTGCGCACTCAAAGAGGATCTGTCATGACGTTTAGGAATTTTTCATGCAAGGCATGATTCGTGGTCCAAACATCGAAAAATGGACAAGGAAGAAAGTGCGTGAAAGATTCAAGAAGGGCGCAAAATATGGGGTTGGCGTGAAAGTGACTTACGTGCTTAAGGAGATTTCAAATGGGTTTTTGCGTGAAACGTCAGGATCATGCACGATGCATCAGGGTTTTTTCACACAGGGGTCAATGAGGTCTATAAATAAGAGGTGACCCCCTCACGCTGAACAAGATCGACAATTATAGAAAATATGAGCATCAGATCGCGTATGAATTTTGCGCAAAGGGAGCTAGGAGAAAGATTTTGAGTTGCACACAAGATTAGAAAGTTCCACATAAGATTTGTGTTGTGCGAAATTTTGAAGTTGCGTGCAAAGGGTGTTTCGCAACAAAAGTGGAATCTTGCACTCAAGGAATTAATGTTGCCCGCAAGACATAGTAAGGGTTGCGTGAAAGATTTGAGGTTTCCCGGTACACCCGGTAAAAACAAGTGATTAAACTATGGGTGAATGTTGAAAGTCAATAGAGAATCTATCAATAGTTAAATATGTTGATTTAATTAGAGATAATGAGGAGACTAACAAGTCTATAAAATACAAGTGGATCTTCTGTAGCAGTAGTGATCTCACATCAGTTGAGAGAACAGTGAGTTCTCAAATTGTGAGTGGTTGTAAACAAGGAGGGTCAGTGAGTCTGCTTCAAACTTGTAAACAGTAGTGCGCTTATAGTGGAATTGGTACATCGGCACACTGATAGTGTATGCTCCTTGGATGTATCCCAGTGTGGGTAAACCAAGTAAAAATTGTTGTGTCATGTGTATTCACTAATGTTATTCATACTTTGTAAATGGGAAGGAAATAAAATAGGGTTTTGTCTAATAGTAAAACCATATCAAAAGGGGAAGTTGTTTTAATCTGTCATACCCTGATTCACCCCCCCCCCCTTTAAGGGTATCTAGCCTGGTGGACCTAATATTAGCCACTCTATAATTCTACTCAATGAAGTATTCATATATAAATGTGGATATATATTGAATATGAGATTTAGAAAATTTTATATCCTAATTTTATATATTATATATACTATGTAATTTAATCTTGCTTCTTATAACATTCATATGTTCTCATAATTATCTTATTGAAGATGATTCTGTATTTCTACTTGGGGTTTTCCATTTCAGCAAACATCATTCTTAAATTTTAAAAATATTTTTCTCCAAGAATAATTATTGATTTCATATCATCAATAATTTCTTATTTCTATTTATTCTCAACATTCAACTCCTCACTCTCATTGATTATTACCTATTTTTTGGAATTTGATATAATTTTTCTATTTTTTTTGGAGAATCATATTTTTCAAATCTATATCTTCCAATATCCTTAAGGAACATATTAACAAAAAATATCTTATAAAAACTTTTGTTAAAATTTTCATTATTCCATTTATCTAATATTTATTTAGAGAATTTTTCTTATTGGTAACATTCCTAGATACTTCTCTATCATCACATTCACCTAATATTTTTAAGGGATGGTTGGCTAAGTAGTGACCAACATTAGAATAGTTGAATCATTTAAATGGAATTTTTCTTTATACTTTCATATTTCTCATGTGGAATTTCCTTATATAAGTGACAGAGTCTTGGGATAGTCTTTCATACCATCTTCTTCCCCTAATAAACTTCCATTATCTCCCTTCATCAATACATGCAATTCATTGAAATAAATTTATTTCTCTTTATTGTCCTTAATTTGGATAGAAACCCCTCCCCTCATCTCATAATTGATGAGAGTTCTGTGAAGTTCATAAATAGTGGATTCCTCAAGATCTTTATCCACAAGGGATGAGATCTTATCAATTAAATTTCATGGTAAAATTATTATAAATTTTTTCACTTCAATTGAATCTTCATGAGATCCACCAAACCTTTTAATGGAACTAACAAATTGATAAATCCAATCAAAGTATTCATCAATTTTTTTATATTAAATCTTTCTAATTTCATGAAACTAGTATCTACTAATATATAATTTGTATATCATCAATATTTTGCTTCCTCTGTAGATTTTGTGAGGATTATTATAAATTGAATTTATATTTCATCACACCATAGCTTTTATTAGATTATTTTTTTTGATAAAGATTGAAATAATGAAATTCTAGCCATTATAACTCTTTTAAAGTTTTTTATTCTAATTAGATACCAAGTTGAGATCTAATTTAGCATAATTAATTAATATTGGATATAATTGAGCACAACTAGTCCTAAAGAGACAATTTTGGAATTCTATTTTTGTATAAAAAATTAGTTTTATCCAAAAAAATAATGAAAAATAATAGAGAGTTTACCTAATCTAATATTAATTGTTAGGGTCTCTTTCTGGATGGTAAACACTAATAGGGGATTGAATCAAATATTATAAATTTTTCTCAAATCTAAATACTCTCATTCTAATTAAACATATTTTTCTCAATAATAATAGTGGTTTAATAATTTAAATAAACAAAATAAATTCTTTAATAATAATAACCACATGATTGGATAACTATATACCTAGCGTGTTTTTTTTATACCATGCACTCACGTACATTATATTTATATCAATATGTATCTATAAGAAATTTAATGATCTTAAAAATATTATAAAGTCTAGTATTAAATAGTAACAATTCATATATAGTAGAAAATAATGATTACTTTTGATAAATGATAATTGATGAAAGATCGAGTCACTGCATAGTCTTAACAGATCATGATATTCTCCCTCTTACTATTTCATTTACATAGATGTTCTGTAATTATCACACATTGTATCAGATAGACCAATATCAATTTCATAATAATTAATATCCATTTCATCACTTTATCCTTTTACATTCATTGAAATATGTGAATAATATTTATATAAATAAAAAATGTAAATATTCATGATTATCACTTGCCAACTTTTTTCTCATTAATGGCTTCATGAAAAATAGTATATTTGATCATTACAAATAAATTAAAATATTTGAATTTAAAATTTCAATTATTATTTCTCCGTGATCTTATAATTATAATTTTATATAAATCTAGGATTTAATAATTGATTCTGACAAATGTATATTATTTATTAATATTTCAAGTCTAGTTAAAAATCATTTAATTTAGTAATAATATCTTGTATTGCAATATAGGGATATCATATGATTTGATTCTAATATTTTTCTCATTCATCTATTTGTAATTTTTTTATTGGAAATATCTTTTTGTGTAAATGAATCTTATGTAATTTATTGAGTATCCTTATATGAGTACCCTTATGATTTTACCCTTTGATAGAAATTAAATTTTTCCAATATTAATGAACTTTATAGAACTCCAATAGTCCTTACAGAACTCGATTGGAACCTAATCCATTACCAATTTCTTCCTTTAAAAATGTACCATATTGGAACTCAAATCAACCATATGAAAACTATGTTACCCGTATAGAATTTTCAATAATTGGATGAAAGGTAATTGGATAAAATAAAATTTATAATTTATAATACCTACTTTAATAATCTAGTGATGAGTAACATTAAACCCAAGGGAAGGGGAAAAGGCATGAAATGAAAAAATAAAACATGAAGAAAAAATAAAAATTAATGTATGAAGTATGTTGAAAATTAAGTGTAAAAAATAAAGAAACAATGGTGAACTACAATAATATAATAAAAAATTGGTAGGTAAATAAGGAAAATCATGGATGGATTTAGGGAAACTGGATGGGATAAAATTGATTAAAGAATCCCTAAAATAAAATTATAATTAACCACAAGTTTTATAATGTTGTTAAAAAGATGGATAATGAACATTTATTTAACTTGGTTTATAACCTTTCTGAGTTATCTCTCTTAAGGGATGAAATGATAATCAAAAACTCAAAAAATGGTTGACTTTTCATGGAGAAAATAAAACTTCAACCAATTATAGTTTAAGTACATCAGTAAATGATAAAAAGTAAAAGTATTACATTACTATTCACCCATAGATGCATGTAATTAGGTATATATTATACTCATAAAGAAACTAAAATGAGACTCTGGATTAAAAGACACACTATAATCTTTTAGTGATACCCTGCCTAGTTTTTTTATTTTAGTGATGTATGGGTTAATTTTAAACTATGTAAAGATGTATAACTGTAACTTATTTTACCAATTATTCATTATATTTATGATAAATATATGTAAAAACCCATCTTTAGAGATAAAAAAACTTCTACTATTTAGACAAACACATGAATAGGTAAAATATTTAAATTCATTATATTCCAATCCCCCTAGAAATGTTTAGTTACAAATATCAATAGCATCAAAATGCACATGGAAAGTATCTCAAAAATTATATATTAACTAAGGAGAGTATTGAAATAGAGTAATATTTTAAGGGAATAGTTGGGATATGTTATACAATGTGAGGGGTGAATCATTATAGGTGTCTAATTATCACTTTTTCAATTCCATGTTTTTACTTTTAACTCTTTCAATTTCAGCTAATGATTTTATTGTTATACATCAATATATATCCTTATCTATTGTACATTGTTCATTTATAAAACACTTTTGAAAACACACACATAATATACATATATATTTACATGTTTCACCTTTTTAAATGAGAGGAAATTAATTAGTATGATCTAGATTTCACTCAGATCATATAATCCATTGGTATCAACATGTGAGTACAATTGGGTATGGTTTATTATTGTAGCCATGTTTGGTCAATCCCACACTCTACATAATGCCTCTATATTAGTATACTTTCATACTAAATGTTTCAAATGTGTAGAAAAAACAATCTATAATACTTCTTGAGAACATATACAAGTTTGTCAATGCACTATATTCCATTTTTTCTTCTAACTCATTTTTACTTTAAAATAGTATAAAATAAATTATTATTTTGTATAAAAAGAAAAATTAAGGAAATTATATCTCTATTTTTTATAGTATCAAGATTTGAGTTGTACCGGTGAATAATGTATTCATTTTTCTTAACTTTCTATATAAATCTAAGGTTTGCATAAATAAATATTCCTTATCTTCTATGTCTTCCTATAGTTTTTTCTCAAAAACCCTCATTTCTCCTTCCCTATTATAATAATATTATACTTAATTGAAAAAATATTTTACACTAATTCTATTTTCATTGATACCAAAGATTTTCTCCAATTATGTAGTGTATCGAGTCACTCTCTTGACACCAGAATATTTTCCTGATTTTTCACTATCAAACACCTTTTTATTTCACATGCTAAATATACATTCATTGTATACAAAGAAATATATTTCAATATTTCTTATAGAAGATATATTGTTGGACCCACCTTCCATTATTATCACTTTTATGTATTTTTTGAATGTGAAAATCAATATTTATGGGCATTTTAAATTCACTTCATTATGAAACTTCCTATAAACATTAAAAAAACATTTAATGGTATCCACTTCATTAAAATATATAATACTCATTACTTTTCCATGATATCCATATAAATTTAATATAAACATTAATTCATGTTTTATATTATAGGAAACATGATGATGACTCCATCTTTCAACTTTTAGTATAGAATTAGTACTCAATTATTCAATTTGAGTGATTTCATTTGTTACTTCGATATTTGGAAGAGATAATGATCAAATACCATGAAAACATATGTATGAATCACTATAGATCCATATAAATAATCTCTTGAGTGATAAAATATGAAATTATCATGTCCCTTGTTGACAGAACATGCAATATGTCCTGGTGTAAAATAAATAGCTATACTGCCTCTAAAACGCCATGCACTTTGGGCATGGTCACCTAGATCTGAATATTTTTTCTTGTTAATCAATCAATTAACCATGTCCACCTCCACCACAGACATGTTCAAACCTATTTTGGACATCATTATTTATAGGTATTCAATTAAGTGAATTCTATTGAACATGGTTTTCTATCCATGACCAAGTGCGAAGACACTGGGAATTTGGCACCCAACACACAAAACAGCAGGACATGAACCATGGCCAACATTACCATGTTTTCTTGTAACTCCATCTATCAACCATGGATTATTTTACAAATATTTTGGTCTCTTTCATCTTCCTATTTTGGATTGATACTCCCCCTATCGACCAAGTATTTCTTCGAGCACCACCCTGGTCATAGTAGCTTGAAAATTCTACACAAGTACAGTAGAAGTCCCCCATGGAATCACCATGGGTGTGTTCCCTTTCAATTTTATCATTTTAGTCCTTACTCCTCTTCAAAACACTATATTAAATGGGAATTAATACTTCACGTCTTCTTTTATACCTTCACAATATCCACCTATAGGTCATGACCTTTCTAATTTAGGGAAATATTCGTATCAATATTCCCTCCACAATGGGCGTGATCATCCTAGAATGGATATTTTTTCTCCTAAGAGACTTTTTCACTTAATGAACCATCTAAAAAACATATAATATTCTTATAAATTTATAAAAGTATTAAATCATGATTAAAAAATAATGATATTTACTTAAAATAGAAACATATTACACAGAATTGATTGATTTAGATTTATCTAGACATCTATGTATTTGATTCATCCAATCATCCATGTATTTGATTAATCGAAACATCCATGGATGAACCATGTCAAAAATAATTCAATATAGAGATATAAATATAATCTTAGTGGAACTCTAAATAATTACATTAATCTTCAATGACATTTCTGAGGTAATAATTAACCACTAAACAAACAAGAAAATATATAGGATCTTCTTCTTCTCCAAGATTAAGATATTCATCAGACATAATCAATAAATCATAATAATTAAACTTTTTATTAAATTTAATTAATTCTTTAACATATTTATATTAATTAGTTCAACTTATATATTTAAAATAATCAACACATATTGATAATTAATATAACACACACAAAATGGTTTTAACAAAATCCCCCTTTATATTTATTATCAATTCTATCTTATAATGACATGGAAATATGTTCTAAAAAATATCATTATCACTTGACTTTAATTTATCTCCATATTTATCATCAATAATTTCATTGCAATTTATCTCCTCATTATTGAAAATAAATGAAAATTATTTTGGAAAATGGTATCAATTCATACATAAAAAATCATCAATAACCATTACACTCCAACTCTACTGAGCCATGATCGATGTTGAAAATAAAAGGGTTTTATTTATATAACTATGATGTTCATAATCAATTAAAATCGATTATAATTAGAAATAAAAAAACATATAATTTATCTTCAAGAGCTGTTCAAACAATATTTTGGCTAAGAAAATTGAAAAATATTAGTCGATATATGTATTCTCATAAGATATATCAATCATGAATTTATAAAATCACATGAATACATGAATTATATCATTTAAAACATATCATGATTTTAAACCAGCATTGGAACATATTTAAATTTCCAATTTGTTAATTGATTTAAATTCTCCTCCTTTATGTTAGAGTCTGATTTGTATTTTCATGGATGATAAATTATAATAAAATATCGTTTAAATGAAACTACCTTCATGATCTTCCATAACAAATTCATATTTTCATGAAATAATATTTTATGGAAGCCTCTTCATAATTATTCACTTCTCTCTACCTCAAGGGAAATAATCCTCAACATATTTATAATAGTGAATCTAATTATTAATAGATTTAAATATAATCCACTGTGAATAATACACAAAAAATGGAATTATCTACGTCGATATATCAATTTTAAATCATACAAATTTCCACCAAGTATGATCTTATTAAATTTATTCTCCTAATAATGGATATATAACTCCAAAATGGAATCTCATTCTTTAAATTTTTAAGATTTGATGACACTCATTTTTTAGGAACACCCCCTAAGACCTTTTATCACTATTATTTATATGAATTTTAATTCAAAATAAAATGTCTAGAAGATAAAATTGAATAAGATGGATATCCTTTCCTCATAAATATGAATAGAAAGGCTGATATTTTCTCAACTAAGTTTCTCTATTTACTCCATTATACATTGTTGAAAATCAGAACTCTAAATATTATTTAACTTTTGGAAACATATTATTCTTCACCCATTCAATATATTTTTGTGATATTTTTATCTATTAATAAATCATATCATATTCTTATTACAATGAAATCATAAGTCTCTTCAGATATTATTCTTATGCTAGAATGGTTGCTAAACAACCTCTTACATTATGTTTAGATTTATTATATCTCTCACTTAAAATATGTTATACAGAAGAGAAGTAATTTTTTGACAACCTATCATGAAATTCATGATATTCAGGTGTAATATTCCCTTTCACATTATACCTACCCTAGGTTACCTATTCTTCAACATTCCATGACTTATCCAAAACTATTATGTAAATAACTAATATATCTTTAGGTTCATTGGTATCCTTCATAGAGACTACCCATGGAATATTATGAGAGTAATTATTCAATCCATTTAATCTTGCTGTTTTAAACTTCCTGAACTTCTTATACATTCCTTCAATCTGATTTTTATTCAAATTTGTTTTCCAAATATAACTTCTTCTAAAAATTATTGGAAATATAAATTTTGAAACCCACTTCAAATTTTTACCCAAATATAAATCATTCTTCAGTATCACAATATATTGTGGTATTATCTTTCCATTTATATGTGATAAATGTTTTAGGTACCATGCATCACTTTTATGCCCAGCACTATTGAAAACAAAACTATTATCTCCAAGATTCTAAAATATTCTTCATATTGAAATATTTTTCTTATGTTGTGGTTATGACATCTTATCAGGATTTCTCCACCGTGAAATGTGATCTGTGTGATTTTTATCATTCAAAATATTGTACAAAAATCCAATAAAAAATCCCAAATCTTTTACATCCCCAACAATTATGCACAAAACATGATGTTTTCTCATCTATTCTATGTTATCTATAAATTCTATACTTGTGACAAAAAAGTATTTTTGGGGTTTCTGCACCATTTTCTCCTCCTTTATTAAACTTTTATCCATACACCTTCTCCCTTATACCATTTATGTAATGGTTTTCATGTCATTACTTTTTATTATATATACTTATACATCTTTTTATTTTAACCTTACACATATCATTAAAATTTATTCAGTATAATCATGTATTTTTTGATATTTATGGAACATTATTCTTTGTTTCTTCTTGAGAGATATCATAAAATGATTTCTTTATCTTCTTATCACACATGATATTTATTTTTAATCTAGAATATTCTTAATAATGTTCCTTGATAGAAGGTCCATAATTATTTTACTGTGATGTCTAGAGATAAGTCTATTTAAGATTATCCAGTTTAATTTCTTATTATAGACACTTAAAATTGAGGGAATTCCTATGAAATTAAAACAATGAAACTATTTCTTCCCACTAATTCATTATTTTATCAACTTATTCATAAAACATTCTACTCATTTCAATTTAAAAACTTTCAATCTCCTTCATCCTCTTGGATTTAATATCCAATTTTTCATTCTTGAAATCAAATTTTTTTTATATTTTCTTCCAATGAATTGATATTCTTTTAAAAATTCTCTGCTGAATCATTCTTTTCTTGAATTAAATTGATCCACTCTTTTTCAAACTTGGATAATCTATCTTAAATCTCCACATACTCATCTTTATTGACGGTTACTTATTTTAGAAGTGTAATGCTTGAAAAATCCCTTTGTGTTAATTATTTCTCTATATTGTCCAAAAAACCTTTAAGATGTGTGATCTCTTTCTAATGACTTTCATAATCAAAAAAATAATATAAACTAATTCATTGGGTAATTCATGAATTATATAATTCAATGAATTAATAGATAATATATTAACATATTATCACAACCACTAAAATATTATTCTTGTGGATAGTTTTAACATGAATATTCACATACCATAGGATCAATTGAATCCTTTGGTCACACTAAGGTACTAATGTTCCTATATCTTTAGTGGTATATTGACCAACTTATTCTCCTGCATAAAATATTAATTTGTCTTCCCCACATGTATAACCTAAAACTTCTCCCTCTTTTGAAAAGAGGGTACCTTCCTCATCCTCTTATTCTATTATTTTTCCTATTCATAATAGTCTTGGTAAAAAATTAATTATGATTTGACGTAGAATTATCATATCTAAAACTAACTTTATAATAATTATAGGAAAAAACATAAAATATTATAAGATTACAACTTAAACATGAGAATCCAAAAGGTCTGAAAATTTTACTTTGATACCACTTGGAAATACTGGTTGGGATATGGTACACACTTATGGTGGGATGTGAATTATTGTATTTTTCTAATTATAACTCCTCCAATCCATTCTTATAACATTTACCTCTTTTACTATTAGGTTATGTTTCTATTGGAATCTCTCTCAATATCCCTTATTATTTATTCTTTAAAGAAACAATACCAAACACAAATAAACAAGAGACACAAATATTTAAAATGTTCACCTTTTAAAACAAAATTGTATTCCTCTATTTTATCTGGATTTCATTGATATCATATAATCTACTAGTTTCATCTAGTGAATACAATTGTGATGGTTTCATCATTGCACCCATTTTTTGTGAATCTTATACTCTATAAAATCTAGTATGATCTTTATACTTTTATACTGAATGTTTCACTTTTGTAAAGATAAAAACATACGAGTCTTCTCTAAAACTACTACAAGTACATTAATGTTCTTACTTTATTTGTTCTTAATATTCAATTACCTTCACAATATCATATAATGAATTATTATTTTTAGGAAAACTTTAACTTGCACACTTATTTATCTATTTTACATAGGAGAATGATCCTAGTGCTACTTTTGAGAAAAAAATTAATTCTTCCTCTTGTTTATGTATATATATTTTGGGTATATAAATAAATATTCTTATATTCTTCCTATTCGTGTGAAATTACTTTTTAGATCACCTCATTTATTTTTCCCTCTTCTTCTCTTCTACTTTAGTTCACATAAAATTTCTACTAGTTCTCTCTTATTTAAAACAAAATATTGTCTTCAGTTCTATATAGCATCAAGTCTCTCTCTTAACACCAGAATGTTTCACATATTTCATATTATCGAACTCTGTTTTTTCTCATACTAAATATATATTAAACACACACATATATATAGAATTAAAAATCCACTTTTAGAAACACCTTCGTTCATTCCCTTTTTTTAATTTTTTAATTTTCACCTCATCATTTTTGGGTATTTCAAGTTGAATGTAACTTATTTATATAAAATTATATAAACTAAATAATGATACTCTAAAAGGATACAATTTACTAAAACCTATAATAATATCTCTTCTTCTTTTCCATGATATCTATATAAATTTAATCTACATATGAATAAATGATGTATATTATAGAAAACATGATCATGAATCCATTCTTGAACTTACATCATGGAATTAATACTCATATAATTCATGTGGGTAATGGTGCATGTTCCATCAATCATTGGATAGGATCATAGTCTAAAACCAAGACTTGTGATATATGAATAATTAGATATCTATCTCATGTGTCACCTAAGTTATTTCTCCTAAAATCGTAAAATATCATATTGATACAAATTTCTCCACTTCCTGGTGAAAAATACTGGGTAGGTTTTCTGTTAAAATGTTGATTACTTTGAGAGGACCATTTTGGGATATACCTAACACTCAGAGGGGGGTGAATCAGTGTTGGGGACATTTTAAACCAATTAGAACTTTTATCTCTGTACCTCTTGACCTGTTAGGATCTTTATTCTCTTATTCTCTTTTTTTGTCGCATGCAATAATAGAAAGCAGTAAAAATATGCACACAATATTTTTACATGTTTCACCAATCAATAAGAGTAGCTACGTCATTTCCATGCATGGATATGACTAGTACATGGATTATCCACTATGATGTGATATGCTATTATAGTAGAGTGGATAGGAAAGCAATCCTCTATCCATTGTGAGTCCTTAAACTTTAAAGGGGGGTGGAAAACAATCCTCTTCCCTGGACTGGTTATGGCCTAATTAAACTTAAAACCTCTATCTGGTTCTTTATATTGTCTATGGAGATAGTATTCTTCCTTCTTGATAAGGTAGGTTTTTCTCTTGGTCTCCTTTTAGTGCCCTTCACTTGATTACTTGCAAAGTAGTAGGCAATCAATTCTAACTTCTTTCTTTCTCTTCATCTCTAGTGCAACACTAACTGCACAAGAATTCTTCTTTCTTCTTCTTCTTAGTGCAACAACCAAGTGAACTAAAAATTATTCTCTCTTCTGGGAAATAATCACATACACCAATGTGTTTAATCATTCAATGAATATCGGTTCACTTGGTATCATATGAATCAAACTACCCTGAATAATTGTCAGCATTCAGATGGGCATACTATTTTCTTCTTCTTCTTCACTTCTTTCTCGTTGACACGGTATAATAAGGAATAGTACATCAGTTTCTTAATCTCTTTCTTCAATTCTAAATACCAATACATGAGTGTATTGTATACTTCCATCTTCCTTCATGAAGATATGAGTTTAGTTTCACGTCTATCTCCTCGTCATGCAAGCCACAACACCCCTTCAAACAATGTATATAAATCGTGTAGCCAGAGAGTGTTCGCCTTCATGTAAGCAGAGAGCTCCATAAGTCTTCTTCTTCATGTATTGGACGTGTGATTCTTCTTCACAAAACACTACAAGGGATTGAGAAAACCAGTCGCTTTTTTGTGCTTTCTTATTCGCACAGAGGGTGCGGTTCTCCTTCTTCGCAAGACAATTCAAGAGTGCATTGCACTTGTTAAAGTCCTGCAGTACACTCAATTTTTTTACGCAACCTTTAAGGTGGATTGCGCGTAAAATTCAAATGCCTTGTGCGTAAAAATTCCTTTTTGGAATGGAATTTTTTTTCGCGCAACTTCCCTTTTTCGCGCAACCTATTCTCTTTTCACGCAACATCTCTTTTTCTACGCAAATGTTTCTCTTTTCATGCAGCTATCCTCTTTTCGTCCTAACTCCTTTCTTTTCGCGCAACTCACTTAGCGTATAATTTTACGCACCCCAGAGCTCTGGATTTCTTCATTGTGTCGAGCATTACCAAATGAGAGGGGTTCACCACATATTTATATGCCTTTTTAACCCTGCACAAAAAACACTAATCCCCACGTAAAACCCTCTTCCTGCACATAAAAACTTTTTTCTGCAACATCATATTTCGCGCAAAGCTCCAATTTTTCGCACACCTCATGCCTTTTCCAATTTTCGAGCTTTTGATCTCGAAACACCTCTTGCGTGAAAAACATCATTCTTATTTTTCATGCACCACGCCAATATATCAAGAAACCATTATTTTTTGTGCATCCATCTACTATTTCACGCATCTCGCTATTATTTCATGAATCCCATTGGTTTTATGCTCATCCCACTACTATTTCGCGCACCAAATTATTTTTCCGCACAACATGCCTAAATTTATGCGCACTCCATGCTTTTTCCACTTTTCGATGTTCTTACCTTGAATAATGCCTTGCACAAAAAAATCTAAACCATCTTCAATGCTTTGTAAAACATTCCCTATCTAAAACAAATTTCTTCATCTCCCGATTTTCAGGCCCTAAAATTTGAAAAACACTGGAAAACGGCGCCACCTTAAACTGTTATTTTATGCCACCTCCAGATGATTCGTTCCTTTTTCATTTCTCTCTTTACTTCTTCCCATAACCATTCTTTAGCTTTCATCACGACCTCCACCATCGTGATAAATATCCTTTGACAGATCAGATTTAGCATCGTCAGAGTTTCAATGAGAAGTACTGAAGCTTCCCTATCTTCCAGCAGCATCATTCCTTCCAATCAAAACATTATATGAATGGCATTATCATTTCTCCCTCTTTCCTTCATATGGCTTACATCAAACGTTCTCCTAAATTATGATATTTGTGAAATACATATCATAAAATCATCATCTGGTTTCATACAATGTGAAATGAATGACAGTCTTAGAATTCCAAGCCCTTCCATATTCTCTCTTCTTCTTCAACTATAATTCCACACTTCATGCAAATCATTTGATTCTATTATCCAAGGTTGATCTTGCGTTGATTTTATGAAATCATGAATAATTTCATGGTATTCTTCAAATCCTCATTCTTATTCAATCATCCTTAGATGGATGATACATCGCTATTCTTCATTGTTGTAAACAATGTGTCACCTTTGACACAAGTGTGTTGAACTTAGGATCACTTCAACAGTCGTCTGAATTTAATTCATGGAGAATTTCCCAAGCATCAAATTCAATTCTATGATTTCATAACAATTCTATAGGCATCCACACTTCAGCTGATATCCACTAACATTGGAGTCCTTCTTCATCTTTTTCTTCATTTTGACCATCATTGACAACTATTGACAACAAATAAAATATTCATACACAATGTGGTCCCAACAATCTCCCCCTTTGTATTTGTTTTTCAATTCCTTAATACTTCTCTAGAAATGAATGTGTCAATGTTAAAATGAAAATCTTCTCTCTCCTTTAATTATTTCTCTCCCCCTTACTTTTCAAACTTCCATTTAACTTTATCTCCCCCTTATTGACAAGAAATACAAAGTTCATGGTAGATAGAATTTCATTCCATACTTTAACAATGTACCATCAATCATTTCACTCTAACTCAACTAGAGCAATGCTCAATGTAAAAAACAATAGGATTTGATTTAGACAACAAAGATGTCCATTACCCACTGAATATGACACCTAATGAGATAATAACTCATAAAAATATCTTCAAGGGTTTCCACATTCATTCCAGGCCGAATATATTGAATGTGATAGGAAATAATCAACCTGAAATTCCTAAACTCACTTCAACAAACAGATCATAAACATTCAAATGAAAATGGCAGGATAAGTGGACTTGGAAAACTTTCATTATTCTAATGTCACTGATTTACTTAGTTACTCCCCCTTTGTAAAAATATCTTTATTTTGAGTAACCAGGGATAAGGTATTAAGAAATTAAATACCTTTTCCAATGACATGGTCCTCAGAAAACCTTCAGAGTAGTTGAATTTAGTACCAACTGAAGTGGATACATATTGAGATAATGACTCTGGTAGTTTATTGATATGTCTCCCCCTCAAGGGAACACTTCTCATCACTGAATCTCAGATACTCCACCCTAAGATATTGCTTCACCTTCAATTCCATTCATTTAAAAAACAAATACAATACACAATTATTTAAGGGAATAGGGTGGATCCTCCATGCATCTTCAATGTGAGTAGGAAGGCTGAGATTATTTTATCAACCAAGATGATCCATTTTCTCCACAAAAAAAATCACATTTGATCTTTAATTTTGAATGTGGTTGTGTGGATCTCAATACTTCTTCTATCTCTTTGTGTGTGAATCTTCTTTCTTCAAGAGCTTTCCAAGCACTAGAATCTTCTTAGTGAAAATTTCATCCTCTTCATGAATTCTTGTTGGGATGGAATAAATTCAAAGCACTTTCAAACAATATGACCAACCTTGTTGCACCTCTCACACAAAACTTATTTGTCTTCATGTAGAATATTCTTTTTGTTTTTTGTACTAGCCTTAGCCTGTGCATATTCTATTTTCCTCATTCTTTCCAAATCTTCTGGTAAAACCACTAGTATATCATTAGGGACTGAGGCATAAAAATTTGATCTTCTATATGGATTATTCAGAGTTTCATATTTCTTAGTAGTTCTTTTGGATGCACTACCCTTCAAATTCAGGGATTTTGAATCCAAGGTCTTCTCAACTTTCCTCCTTGGAGTATTCTTGGTTGTGTCTGATTTTCCAACATTCTTCTGACTACTTTCCAAGGATTCTTTTTTATTCTTAGCCAGATCTTGTGATATTCTTTCCTTATTAGCTTTGGGTACCTTTTGAAATAAGCATGTACCATTCATCTGACCAATCCTATTGCATACATCACAAATGTTATCTAATATTCCAAATCTGTTTGCAGTGTACAGATGCTTCTGGATCTTTAGGTGTTGCTTCTTCTTCTCCAATTTTCTCCCCCATGATATGGGCTTTCTATGTGCTTTTAAATTTAAGGGATTGTACCAACAATCTAGTGCCCAATGACAAAATCTATTACAACACCATAATTATCCAAAAAACCATGACTTCTTCCCATCATCCTCATAAATTTGGTGAATATTATTCTGATTTATTTTGCTTTCATTGGGGTGCTAGCTTCCACACTCTTTCCCCTATCCACCATATACATGGTGTTAGGTTTCTTCTCATTCTTCTTCATCCATACTTGTTTATAATTTTTCATCCAACCTGCATTTTTTATATAAGAAATTTTAGAGACATTAGTACAAGTTGGTATAGATGGTACCTTTACTTTCTCAGCATCTTGTGATACATCAATTAGTGAATCAATGATATTTTATCACATGTTTGAGGTATCTTGATAGTAGAATTATCCATAAAGAATTGAGTACTAGCAGCAAAAGTTTCCTTCTTTTGCAGACACTCAATATGTGTCTTCTCAATATTGATCAACTCAGATTCCAATTTTAGACATCTCATATTGAGGAAGACTTCCTTATGTTCAATCGTTGTCATCTTCCCTTAAAAATACTTCTTTTTTCTTTCAAATTCATATTCATGCATATTTACTTTGTTTTTTAACAAGGAGTCAAGTTCATTGATCTTTTTGGAGTTTTCTTCCAAATATACCTCCTTGGAATCATTGCTCTTTTTCAGCTCATCTTCAAGTGCATGAATCTTCTTTTCTAGAGTCTTGTTTAATCCCTCTTTCTCTTTAGCATCTTTGATCCACTTTGAAGAACATACTTCAAATTCCCTCTTTGTGGCTTCGAAGGCTCCAATCCTTCTGGATATCTTTAAACATTCGACAATTTTTATGTGTAAGCATTTCTCCAAAGAATCAGTCTCTTCTTCCAGTAGAGTGATATTTTCTTGCATACATTGAAATACACCACAAACTAGGGATGTACTTTCTTCAGGGATCCCATGCAGAATCATTATTAATCTATCAACTGATATTTCTTGAGTTTTTGTAGATTGATCATCACCAATTGTGCTTGCATTTTCATCGTGAGAAGAATTTTCAAATGTACTAACACATACCTCTTGATCAGTTGATGTTGGAAGGTTTTCCATCTTCTTAGTGGGATCTTGAGCCACCTTTTCATTACATTCCAAGTCTGGTGTGTCTTCAATGTCTTCTAGATATGGAGAACCATATGCTTCCTCTTTTTTAGATAAGAGGGACTTCTTCTTAAACTTTCTCTTCTCCTTCTTTTTCCTATTCATCGTGGTCTTGGTAGATATAATCTCATGTTAAGAGGTAACTGAATCTCCACTGAAAGTGCACTTCATTGATAACATGGGAAAGAAACTAAAATATTCAAAAGAGAATAACGTCACTATAGAGAATCCAATAGAGGTGAACCTGCCTCTGATACCAATTGAGAGGACCTATTTGGGATATACCTAACACTGAGAGGGGGGTGAATCAGTGTTGGGTACTTTTTAAACCAATTCCAACTTTTATCCCTGTACCTCTTGACCTGTTAGTATCTTGATTCTCTTATTCTGTTTTCCCTATCGTATGCAATAATAAAAAGTAGTAAAAATATGCACATAGTATTTTTACAAGGCTCACCACTCAATAAGAGTAGCTACGTCCTTGCCATGAATGAATATGACCAGTATAGGATTCTCCACTATGATGTGATATGATATTACAGTGGAGTCTCTAGGAAAGAAATCCTCTAGACAGTGTGAGTCCCTATACTTTAATGGGGCATGGGAAACAATCCTATTCCCTGGACCGGTGATGGCCTAGACCAACTTACAGCCCTAAGCAGGTTCTTCATTCTCCCTATGGAGACATTCTTCTTCCTTCTTGATAAGGTAGGTTCTGCTCTTGGTCTTCTTTAGTTCCATTTTACTTGATTACTTGTGAAGTAGTAGGCAGGCAATTCTTCCTTCTTTCTTTCTCTTCTTCTCCAGTGCAACACTAACTGCACTAGACTTCTTCTTTGTTCTTCTTCTTAGTGAAACAACCAACTCCACTAAAAATTATTCTCTCTTCTTGGCGAGTATCACATAAACCAATGTGATTATTCAATCAATAAAGATTGGTTCACTTGGCACCCTCTGAATCAAACTACCCTAAATAATTTTCATCATTCAGATGGTCATACTCTATTCTTCTTATTCTTCACTTATTTCCCTTTGACACAGTATAATAAGGAATAGTACATCAGTGTCTTAATATCTTTCTTCAATTCTCAATTCCAATATATGAGTGTATTGTATACTTCCTTCTTCCTTCAGGCAGATATGAGTTTAGTTTCACATCTATATCCTCATCACACAAGCTACAACACCCCTGAAAACAGTGTATATATATCGCGCAACCAGAGAGTGTTCACCTTCGTGCAAGTAGAGAGGTCCATGGGTCTTCTTCTTCACGTAGAGTATGTTTGATTATTCTTCACAAAACACCGCAAGGGATTGAGAAAACCATTCTCTTGTTTGCGCTTTCTTCTTCGCACAGAGGGTGTGGTTCTCCTTCTTTGCAAGACACTTCAAGAGTGCACAACACTTGTTAAAGTCCTGTGGTACCCTCAATTTTTTCGCGCACCCTTCTAGGTGGCTTGCGCATAAAATTCAAATTCCTTGTGTTTAAAAATTCCTTTTTGGAGGTAAAAACATTTTCACGCAACTTCCCTTTTTCACGGAACCTTTTCTATTTTTGCTCAAATTCACTTTTTCCGTGCAAATGTATCTCTTTTTGTGCAACTATCCTCTTTTCGCGTAAACTCCATTCTTTTCGTGAAACTCACTTAGCGTATACTTTTACGCGCACCGGAGCTCTGGATTTCTCTTAAGTATCGAGAATTACCAAATGAGAGGGGTTTACCTCATATTTATAGGCCTTTTCAAACCTACTTCAAAAACAGTAATCTGCGTGTAAAACACTCTTCCCGCGCATAAAAACCTTTTTCCACAACATCATATTTCACGCAATGCTCCAATTTTTCACGCACCTCATGCCTTTTCCAATTTTCGAGCTTCTGATCTCGAAACACCTCTTGCGCGAAAAACATCATTCTTCTTTTTTTCACACCACGCAAATATTTTGCGCAACCATTATTTTTCTCTCATGCATCTACTATTTCGTGCATCCCATTGTAATTTCGTGAATCCTACTGATATTTCACGCATCCCACTACTATTTTGTGCACCACATTATTTTTCTGTGCAACATGCCTAAATTTCCACGCACTCCATGCTTTTTCCATTTTTCGATGTTATGACCTTGAATAATTCCTTGCACGCAAAAATATAAATGATCATCAATGTTGTGCGCAACATTCCATGTCTAAAACAAATTTCTTCATCTCCCGATTTCTAGGCACTAACATTTGGCAAACACTACAAAATGGATCCAACTTAAACTGTTCTTTTTTCCACCTCTATATTGTCTGTTCCTTTGTTATTTCTCTCTTTACTGCTTCCCATAACCATTCTTCAGCTTTCATCACGAACTCCACCATCGTGATATTTATCCTTTGACAGATCAGATTTAGCATTGTTAGAGTTACAATGAGTGGTACTAAAGCTTACCTATCTTCCATCAGCATCATTCCTTCCAAACAAAACATTACATGAAGAGCATCATCATTTCTACCCCTTTACTTTATAATTCTTGCATCACAAGTTCTCCTAACTTATGATATTTGTGAAATTAATATCAAAAAATCACCGTCTGGTTTCATACAATGTGTAATGAATTACTATCTCAGAATTCCATGCCCTTCCACATTCTCTCTTCTTCTTCAACTATCATTCCACACTTCATAAAAATCATTTTATTCTATTCTCCAAGGTTTATCTTGCATTGATTTTATACAACCATGAAGAATTGCATGGTCTTATTCAAATCCTCATTCTTCTTTAATCATCTGCAGATGGATGATATATCGCTATTCTTTATTGTTGTAAACAATGTGTCACCTTTGAAATAGGTTCGTTGAACTTAGGATCACTTCAGCAGTCATCTGAATTTACTTCATGGAGAATTTCCCAAGCGTGAAATTTAATTCTATGATTTCATAACAATTATACAGGCATCTGCACTTTAGCCGGTCTCCATTAACTTTGGAGTCCTTCGTCATCTTATTCTACATTTTTACCAACATTGACAACTGTTGAAAACCTATACAATCTTCATACACAATGTGGTCCCAACACACTTCAGGTGTGGTCAACTAGATCTTTCCATTTTAGATTTATAATACACCTTTAAACCATGTACACCTCCACCACAAGCATGGTCAGAACCATTTTTTCATCATTCAATGTAGATATTCTATAAAAAACACTCTTTCAACCATGTCTTCCTCTCTATGACTCAGTGTAAATACATTGATTTTTTTACTCAACACTCAAAACATCATGAAATGTGACATGGTCATTATAGTAGTGTATCTTTAAAACAATACTCATTAAATATGAATTATTATACCATTGGCATGGTCTCCTATGTCATACTGTTTTGGATTGATTCTCCACCTATCTACCACATATTTCTTCAAGCACCATTATGGTCTCAGTGGATTTAATATTTCAATTAGGTAGACTATAAGTCCACCATAAGGACCCCCATAGTTTTGATACCTTCCAATTTTACCGTTTTGGGAATTATTACTCTTCAACCCACATTGATGCACCTGGACTTCCTCTACATTTTCAATATAACCACCTATAGGTCGTGGACTTGCCTATGTTCGGATATCTTTATTTCGAAATGTCATCCACCATGGTCTTGGTCTTCCTAGATTGGACCTCCTCTCTCAAAATATGATTCATAACTTCATGAACCTTAAATAAACCAAATAATCTAATTATAACATCATAAAATTCCTAAATCATGATAACTATTCTTGATGCTTACTTAAAAGGGGAACATCTTAAATAACGTCGACTAATTTAGCTTCATCCAAACATTTATATATTATATTCATCCAAAAATCCATGGATAAAAATCCTGAAAACTCCTTTATCATAGAGAAATTAATATAATATCTATGGAACACTAAATTTTCAAATTAATATTCTAATACATATGTCATATAGTCATAAAGCACTAAAAAATAAACACAATACATATGATTTCATTCTTCTGCAATATTAAGATCTTTATCATTCATAATCAATACATCATAATCACCATGATTTTTTTAAAATTAAATTCCTTCTTCAAAATATTTACATAAATTTTTTATTATTATTTATTGACAAAAATAAACACTTATTTATAATTTATACAACACACAAAAATTGGGTTTTACATAAATATTCTTTGCTGAAAACGATCTCATATTTATCTCTAGTTACCCCTGAACTCATACCCTGATAACATCTCAAAAATCTATTCCCCCCTAATCCTCTATTTAATTTTATGAATGTGTATAACTAATTAGGTCCTTATCCCAAATTATTGAACATCCTGATCTATCACACATAATAATACACTCATATATCACATTCTCCCACTCTATGTGGAATTATGTCACTATATAACTTCTTCTTTAGTCATGACTCTAGTTGAATCCTCCTAAATAAATGTACTCAACCCACATTAGTTATGGATTGGATCCAAAAAATAATAATTTGGACATAATATGATCTCAATTCAGTCCCATGTACTCTTCTTAGAGACCGAGACCTCTTTTTCTTCTATTTCTCTCAAAATTAGCTTCAACAACTAGAGGTTAGATTGTCTTTTATTTCTATTTTATAATTAAGGATTTTTTATTTAACGAATTCTAAACCTAAGAAAATTTTGAAGCTATGGAACTACATTTATTAAAATATGATATGAACCTTTAGGTAGCCTTCTAATATGAAACCAATAGATGACATTGACTTGATGGAATGAGCGAAGTTGGAGTTGAAAGTCCCAATGATGCAAGGACGATTAAAGATACTTCAAGTGGTAATAAAAGCCCATGTCACTTCATTAAAAGTCCCAAACCCATGGTGCATGTATGGAAGTGGAAAATGGGATTATTATCACTCTTATTTGAGCCCAAATGAGATGCATAATGCCCAAGACACATGTTTGAACGAATTTTGGAAGTCTTTCCCACATGGAGATTCTAGAATGGAATATTTGGACACCAAATTCAAATTCGTTGGGCCAGGTACTCAAACTCAAATCTTGTGGGCTATGGGTGGAAAGGCATGGGATAATTTTCCAAAAAGTCATTGTTAGATTTTATCTTTTTGACTTTAAGGGTACAGGGTAGGACTAACCTTTATGACTATAGGGTTATTAATCCCTTTACTATTGTATCACTCATTGGCTATAAATAGCCACCTCATGACATTGTATTTGCATTAAAGTCTTAATTGAGAGCTTATGATTTGTTTCTCTCCATTGTGTGAGGATTTTACCAGTTTTTCTCCTAGTTCTTGTGCATTCTTGTCTTTTCAATCTACAAGTTAGATTGGTGATCCATGATCACAAAGCCCCCAATTCCGTGCCTCAACCCACGTGTGTTGTTGTGTGGATTGGAAATCACATCCCTCCCTTGATAGTGTTGTCTAAGTAGTAGGTTGCGCTCCTTAGAGCATTGATTGACTACTTGCATCCACTATCTGTACCCATCGTCCACCACATAGCCCAAAACCGCATCCTTTAACCACTGCCCTATGCCATGAAGATCGGGCCACCCCATGCATCTCACATTTGTTGGTATCAGAGCTTCGGTTGAAACGATAGGAATATATCACCCTCTTTTATCCCATATATCTATTACCCTTCTCATCTTTCTTTATTATCTACCCATTCAAAAAAAACTTTTTCTTTGAAAACTTCAGGAATTGGCCTTTGTTGTGCAAGGTCGAAATATTATTACATTGAGTCAATTGATTATCCAACTTATTTTCACATTTAATTCAATATATGTGATTTTTATCCAGAAAATAAAAACAAAAAAAAAACAAATTCTCTCAACTCATCATTTTGTGCTTCTCAAAATTAATCACATCCATTACTTTGAAATATTTCAAAAAAAATTCTTACTCTTCATTCATCATCATGTGCTTTAAAACACCAAGCACAAATTTTTTTTGGGAGATTTGATAAAAAAAGTGTATACAATTTCTTCATCATTGTGCTTTAAATTATTAGTACTTTTCATTTTCATACATCACATTCTCCATCATTTTGCTTCATCCCCATATTATATTTGGATCATATTGTTATTAATTTTTCTTATCTAGAACAATTGGGAAAACCCCAAATACCACCTTTATACCACCTTTTCCATTCACCCTTTATCCATTTTCTACCATCTTTTCACCCTTTACCCTTTACCACTCAAGCAGGTTGTGTGAAACTATCCCCTACCACAATCTTGATTGGGGAAGAATTGGTGACAAGTAATCCCCAAAAACAAGGTATTATATTTTGATAAGATCTTGTAATTTGAATTGAGTGTAGAGAGTGGAGAGAAATAAGCAAAAAAATCGTGTGTGTTTGTACATCTTATTGTGTGTGTGTGTGTGTGTGTCATTTGTCTAAGTGTGTGTTTGCTTGTGTGTGTGAGTGTGTATGTCTTGCGTGTGTGAGTGTGTATCCTTGTGTGTGTGATTGTGTACATCTTGTGGGTGTGTGTGTGTGTACATCTCGCGTGTGTGAGTAAGTTTGTATCATTGGGTGTGTGTTTCTCCTCATGTGTGTTTTCATTTGTGTAATATATCATGATAGAAGATCATGGGAAGATAATTGATAATGTTAGCGGTGAAGGAAGTCTAAGTAGATCTCCCACACCGGAAGCTACGCAATTCCAAATGCAAGCTTTGGTGAGCCACTTCTAGAAGCTTCTTGATTAGAAGTTGAAAGTGACACTTGAGAGGATTGATAACCTGGAGAATCAACCAAGCCCATGAATGGTCAATTATAACCCACGGGGAGCTCTAGCACCATGTCACCCCCACATCACGGAGGATGAGATGGTGAACTTTGATGATGATCTTGATGATGTCCCACAAAGGAGGAGGTTGTACCAACAACATAGAGAAGGATAAAGGAGACAACAATATGATGACCTACTTGGTGGGATCAAGGTGAAGGTCCCCTATTTTCAAGGTAAAAGTGATTCAGAAGCATAATTGGAGTGGGAGTCGAGCATGTAATTTAATTCCATGCATATTCCTAGGAGAAGAAGTTCAAACATGATTCCCTTGAATTATTTATTATTCTTTAATTAGGTGGGATCAAAAGTAAAAGGAGAAGGACTAGATATGGTGGACGTTCCATCAACACTTGGGATGACAAGAAGTTCTCTGTGCAAAAGCAATTTGTTCCCACACATTACCATAGAGATATCCACAACAAACTTCAGAGGCTCACCCAAGGGAGGAAGAGTGTGGAAGATTACTACAAAGAGATGACAATTTCCATGATTGGAGCAAACATTGCAGAGGATCGAGAGGCAACCATGGCACGATTTTTATATGGGTTCAATCAGGACATTTTTTATCAAGTAGAGATGTACCATCATGTATAAACACAAGATATGATTTACCAAGTCACCATGATCGAGAAAAAAATACAAAGGAGGTGCAACAAGAGAAAACCCATTACCCCTTTCACGCTATGGGGAAATTTGATGAAGTAGATTGGAGGACAATCAAAGGAAAAAAGAGGAGGTTGATCGCAAAATTGACATTGTAATTCTACAACCTAAGAAACCTACTTTCAAGGCCATCCAAAATAGGAATCAGAATATTTGATGTTTCAAATGTCAAGGAAGGGTTCACATTACTTGTGAATGACCAAATCAGGGCACCATTACTATAAAAAAGTCAGGAGAATTGGATACCGATGGAGAGATTACAGAAGAAGAGGAAGAATATACAAAAATTAATAATGGATAATTTTCGGAAGATGATGCAATTCTCTTCACTAGGATAGTTCTAAGTGGAAAAATTATCGTGGGAGAGGAGCAGCAGAAGAACCTTTTTCATACACGGTGCAAGATCCATGGAAAGGTATGTTGGTTTATTGTTTATGGATGAAACTATTGTAAACTTTCAAGAATTGAGTTAGTATAGAAGTTGGGACTTCCTACTTTGAAGCATCAACATCCATATTAGCTTTAATGGTTGAACTATTGTAGAGAGTTGAAGGTTACCAAATAGATGAAGGTATTTTTTTCCATTTATAAATACAAGGATGAGTTATTGTGAAAAAATGTTCTTATGAAGGCATGCCACTTTCTATTGGGTCGACCGTGGTAGTATGATCGGTGTGTTACTCATGATGGTTTCTTGAACCGTCACTCTTTTGTACTATGAGGGGAACCTATAAACCTCAACCCCGTGACCCCAAAACAAATTCTAGAAGATCACATTTTGAGAGAAAAAGAAAAAATGAGTGATGATGAAAAAAAGAGAGAAATGAAAATGGAGAGAATGGGGGAAATAGAAAATGGTAGAAGAAAAGAAATGGAGTGAAAAGAAAAATCATGAGGAGAAACATATTTGAGAGGAGAGAAAAGTGTGATGTTGGAAAAAAAGAGTGAGGTTAAGGAATCTTTGATTTCTCAGTAAAATTTCTTAGAACTTATGTACCAAGAGGTGATGTTGAACACCAACTACATAACTTCTTTATTTTCAACTATTGTAAAATATTTGTCACAGGTGTATGATGGTGTCATTCTATAGGAGGCGCAACCTTGTCTTGTTCATATTAGATAGAGAAAATTAATTCAAGGATCCATTAATGGTATCATGGTTATAGAATATTTGAAGGAGTTTCTACCTCATGAAGGGTCACCATACAAAAGGGGAGATCACTCTACAACTAAATTTTTTCAATCTGGAACTACTTTTAGATTTATCATCCATACCCCTATTGATCAAGTTTCATTTCATTTACTGGAAAGTAGAAATATGGAGGGAAGAAAACATGTTAACAAACAACATGGGAAATCATAGAATATGGAGAGGCTTCAAAATAAAAGGAAGTTAAAGATCAAGATACATTGATATGGACCAAACTTAGTGCATGAAATGATTGTTTACAAGATCACATTGCAAGGTGAGTATGAAGTTATTTTTAAATTCAATGTTTTTAATCTTTCCTAAAATTTGGATGCAAAAGATTAAGAGTCAAGGATGAGTCCTTTTCAGGAGGGGGAGGATGATATAAAAACGGTAGATGACAATGACTTGATGGCATGTGCGATGTTGGAGTTGCAAGTCCCTATGATGAAAGGAAGATTAAAGAGACTTCAAGAGGAAACGAAAGCCCACCGCATGTCATTAAAAGGACCAAACCCAAAGTGCATGTATGGAAGTGGAAAATGGTCTTATTATCACTCTTATTTGATCCCAAATGAAATGCATAAATCCCAAGACACATGTTTGCGTGAATTTTGGAAGTCTTTCCCACTTAGAGATTCTAGAATGGCATCTTTGGACACCAAAGTCAAATCCGGTGGGCTAGGTACTCAAAGTCAAATCTGGTGGGCTATGGGTGGAAAGACATGTCTACTTTTCCCAAAATTCATTGTTAGACTTTATCTTTTTGGATTTAAGGGGACAAGGCAGGATTAGCCTTTATGAATTTAGGGGTATTAAACCCTTGACTATTGTATCACTCCTTGGATATAAATAGCCCCCACATTAAATTGTATTTGCATTCAAGACTTCATTGAGAGCTTATTCTTTGTTTTCTCTCCATTGTGTGAGGATTGTCCCGGTTTTTCTCCAAGATCATGTGAATTCTTACTTTGTCAATCTACAAGTCAGATTTGTGATCCAAGATCACAAATCCCCATATTATGTGCCTCAACCCAAGTTCATTGTTGTGTGGATTGGTTATCACATCCCTCCCTTGAGTGTGTTGTCTAAGTAGTAGGTTATGCTCCATATAGAATTGATTGACTACTTTAATCCACTATCCTTACTCATCATCCACCACTTATCCCCAAACCGCATCCTTCAACCACCACCCCAGGCCATGAGGATTGGGCCACCCCGTGCATCTCACATCACCCACATATCTATGGAGGTACCTTCCCTTAGTAGGTCATTGAACATTATATACCACATTAGCCATGATATTACCTTTACGTAGCCCTTAGATCATTGGTATTACTTTATTTCACTCTTCTAAATGACCATTACAAAAATACCAAGTCTAATGAGTACCTTTATTCAGTACATTAGATGACATTTAAGTATATCATTTCTTCACTGGAGTAATCTTTCCATTGCTATGCAATAATAGATTATTCCATTATATACCCTCAATATTTACTACATAACCTATGCGCAATCCATATGTTAGAGAGTAAAACCTTTAATCAGTTCATTAAATGACTCTTAAGATGGTACCATCAATACAAAATTAACCAAAATGAGATAAAACAATTTTAAATCTTAATATATCTTAATAAAAAAGTAATTGATGAATTCCAAATTACATAATGAGAATTAAAAAATAATTACAATACTTCAAATCAAAAATAAAATCATCTAACTTGAAAAGGAATTCATAATGTAATAAGTTAGTTCATAAAGATATAAATCTTATAATAGAGAAAATTTAATCATTTTTTCTCCAAAAACCTAATTTTTAATCAAATATTCAATGAATAAAATTTTAAATACAAAATGATCCAATAATAAATAATTATCCATTATAAGAACCTTTTACCTTTATACCCCATTAAATTATGATTTTATATATAGGAAATTTAGTATAAAAATAAATCCACATAAAATTACCATGAATATAATACATTACTTATACTTAAGTATTTCGTTTAGAAAGTTTACTAAAAGAAAAGTAACCTCAATACTGAAAAAATAAGTTTCAATAATGAGGTTATTTTCAAATTCATTTTCCCCCATATAATATTTCATATAGAAAAAATTATTTCTCTCTTTAAATAATATAATTTTAGTGTAAAATCAATTTCCAATTTTACAAAGTTTAATGAAATTGACATTTTTGAAATTTTTTAAACAAACTTAAATATTCATCCAATTGTTTTTTCAAACTTATATTTTTATAATCGTCGAATAGATGGAAAAAATTACACTAGAACATAATTAGAAACACTAATGGAGAAGATATTTTAATAATTAACTAAATAAATAAACTCAACAAATATTTTATAAGAATAAAAATTTCAATTAGAATTATAATTCCATTTCATATCCCATTTAGATTAAAATAGTTTATGTCTAATTACAATAAAAAAGTACAAATAAAATTAATATAACAAAACATACTTCCATGATTTTTAAAAGAATGTTACTTTCAAGAGAGAGAGAGAAGTATATACCCAATTAAACACATAGATAAACAAAAAATATTAAACACTAAAATTAGAAAAATATTTCTCAATCATAAAAAAACAACAATCACTATAATTGGTAAATGAAACTTAAAAAATGATGTTTGAAAACATTTGAGTGTGTTTTATATGTATTCAATGAAATAAATTTTATAATACTGAAATAACCATTCCCAAACAAAAAACTATACATTTTTTTCAATGTTGATCATTCAAGGTGGGAGAAATATGTACAACAATTTTAGATAAAATTGATATATAATATTAATTGTTCAGAACCCTAGTTAAAGGCTCACAATGAGATTCAAAACAATATGGTCCGACAACTTCAAAACAAACTATGAAAAGATTGAAAATTCATATGCTTTTATCAATAGAAAGTTAATAAGGATTTTAAAAATATCTATTAAAAATAGAAGTTAAACGGTGATTTTGACTCAAGTAGTAGTACTTTCAAATATTAACAAAAAGTAAACTAATTATAATGATATTAAGATAAGAATTTATTTTTTTAAAAAATAAATTTCAACATCTTTGATTAAAGAAATATGAATACCCCATGAAAATCAATAATAGTTATAGTAAGTAATGATTTAAAACAATTTTGATAAATTCACCCCATTATCAGTACCTAAATATCAAATTTCAAAATATTTTTTTAGGCTTTAATAAAATTGGATGTGGTTTGTAATAATTTTAGAAATTAAAAATTTATGGCAGGATGAATGCCATTAGAAAGAGACCTCACTTTCAGTATGTTTCCTATGAGTATATTCAATTATCACTTTCTTTTAAAACATTTTATGTTTTTCTTGGATTCTCCGTTAAAATAACCCTATGAAAATAATAGAACTAAAATTTGATAAAAATTTAATAATTAATAATATGAGACAATTTAAAATTTATAGGATGTGTTAATAAATATCCAATATATTAATGGTTCAATCAAAATGGGAGTTAAGGTACAAAAAAATGGTACAAGAAAAAATTTGGGAGGGACTTTATTATAAAATAATAACAACAAACAAATAGAAAAATAATGGGTTTCCTCTCATGTAGTGATAAGTTTATAGCCTTCATCCAGACTATACTCTTAAAATTCTATCCATTATCACATGGAAGGGGTTTCTCACTATGGGTAAAAATTTAATCTTTTCTAAGAGATCATAAATAATATTTCTCATGTATTCTCCTACTCTAATAGATATGAAAAAATTTGAAACATCATCTAAAACAATTTCAATTACCCTATTATACCTCTCTACTTTCCCTCTCAAAGTCTAATTATTAGATATCATAAAGGTTGATAAAAACCAATAAAATTATACTAAATGATTAAAAATTATCCTTTAACTACCCCCACGCATATAGGGTTGTATCAACTCCAAAACGTGTTCAAAAAAACTATAACATACTCAAACTTATTATAAAATGATCAAAATGAGCCTAAAATAACCTATAAATTGATCAAAAAAAGACTCCTGCCTAAAGTGATCAAACTAAGAACTCATGAAATAATTTTCATACTCCCCACTAGACTCAAAATAAGTGATTTTTTGAAAAAAAAATATTTTGTTTTTTATTAAGTATATAATCAAACAGAGTATGTGAGAAAATTTAATGAAAATATATATGTTCTATAAAAATAGGTATTTCCTCATAATTTTACTCAATTTTTTAGATTTTTATACACTCCATTTTATGTAAAAAACAATAATAAATAGGTTCATAGAATTCCAAAATATGTATATGTAAATTTTAATACATTTTTATACTATTAAAATAATTTTATATAAAAAATATCTATGAAAACTATCCAACATCATACATGACACTTGTAACATAAAATACTTTTCTCAAGTTTAACCGCATCATCGATCTTGGAAAAAACATTCTTACATCTACAATAAATCACACCTAACCATTATAATTATTTTGTAAACTCCAATTTAATATAGTTTCTCTAAATTATTAAAAAATCGACCATTTATTTATTTTAACACAATAAATATGTGTATCATTTTTTATTTTATCCTAAAAGTCCTCTTCAACTACGTCAATGCATTTACAACCCACCTCAAGTGTGTATTTTTTAAAGTCATTAAACTTTTAATGATCATCACAGTCATTGATGGTTAGTTGTCCATTTAAAACAACTATAATAGAAACACCAATAGCTAGGAATGGGTTTCCTAGATTGATAGAAACCATTTTATTACACTCTATATCAAGAACTTGAAAATTTGTACACTTTAAATCATCCCTACCATGACTAATATGTCATCTACACTTCCAATGATAGGATTAATAATATTATCATCCAAATAAAAAAATATATAAATTGATTTCAACTTTTCTAGACCCAATTGTTGAAATAATATTTGTGAAATCGGGTTAATAATATATACTAATGCACATACTCAATTTAATTACTTGCATTATCAAATTCTTCATGTTATAATTTTAATAACACGTTTTTTGCTGCAGAAGACTTTGGAATATTCTTGATGTTATTCCAGAGATACGCCTTCAGACGACATGCGATTCCGAGCCCCAGAGTGGCCAGAATTCAATTTTCAGTGCATTCACACTGGACACGCCAAATAAATTGGATAAATCCTAAACAGTGATCCGGATCAGAGATCTGAGTATACGGATGGGTCCTAAATGGGGTTTTTGCCATAGGAATGACATAAAACATGTCGGCGCGGGATGTTTGGACACCTCGCTCGCTTTTGGAATGTTAAAAAGATAAAATTAATTAATTAATTAATTTTTTTAATGGTGAAACTCAAGTGTCTCTTAAACGGTGGCTTGGATTGGAAAACTAAGGATATTGTTGGGTTCGTAATGTGCCGTTTTCCCTAGTAGGGGTGTAAGTTTTGCGGGCGCGGCCCGTTTGTGAAAAATGGCCCCAGGGGTGTTTTCGTAATTTGGCGGCTTTGGGGCGTTCAGTTTTATAACTTTTAAACGGGGTCTTGGATTAATATTTTGAGACCGCAGTTGTGCTCGAGAGGTGGTGTTTGGCCCAGGGGAGGCTTAACCTCGACTCTGTCGATGGTTTCGGATGCGGGTTAAATTATGGGTTTAAATTAATTAATTTTTTTTAATTTTATTTAAACCCTTCTCCCATTTCCCCGCCCTTATTCACCCCTGGCGAAGCCCTCTCACCCTCAAACTCTCCTCCTCTCCTCCACATCTCCGGCGAGGCGGCTCAAGCGAGGCAGCTCTTACGGGTCGCGGCGAAGCTTCGGGCGAAGCCCATCGAGGTAGGCGGTTGCGGTTTCATTTTTTCCCGCACCTAGTTTGAGTTCGATATTATGCATAAATTTGTTGTTTGATCCTAGAGAAAATCCCATAATAGTGTATTATATATTATAGCCTTTCCAACGCAATTTTCGGTTTGTAAATCGGAGTTCTAAGGTGGCCACGGTTGTTCGGAGAAGTTTGCGGGTTTTTGAGTTCTTCCTGCTGGTTTGGGGGCTTTCGGACGGTGGCGTGGGCTCTGGCTTCAGGCGGAGGGTGGAGGTCGAGGGCTTCGGCTTCAGTGGAGGGGCGAGTGGAGGCTGAGCGGTGGTCGGCATTGGGTCAGCAGGGGACGCTGCGGCGGAGGCCAGCGGAACGCGAGGCGGTGCCGGCGTGGGCTGGTGTGGCCCTGGAGTAGGAGGACAGGCCGGCTGTGCCGGCCGTTTGACGCAGCAGCTGGGGTCGCAGCGCGCGACCCCGCTCGGGAGACAGAGTCCCGCTGTATGCAGGTCTCCACGTGGAAGAAAACTACCAGCCTCAAGGCCGGTCGGGGGAAACAGAGGATTGAGGGTCCACAGCCGGCCTGCACGGCCGAACCGAGGGTCGGCCCAGGTCGGGCAGACCGGCCGGTCCAGGTTAGTGTAGCCCAAGGGGCTGGCCCCCTCAGCTTTCAGACGCCCGTATTTTTTCTTACAGACGTTTTTTTTTTCACTCCGTCTGTGGCGGCGTGGACCTGACATCGAGGCTGACTTTTTGAGATGGTTTTGGGAATTTTTAATTCCCGAAACGAGGGGACTCGGAGGCTCGATGTGTCATTAAGTGGATGTGCATTTTTTTCTTGAGATTCTTGTTTTGGGTGGCGCGGACACATCTGACGTCTGTTTTGTGTGCCGTCAGCGACGTTCGGACTCTGGCACCGAGACGAAGCTTTCTAGGGTGGTTTCAGGTATTGAGGCCGAAGTTGAAGCGCATGCCCCCACGTCCCGTCTTTCGAGCTGTGTTCAGCGTTGCACGACTTTCTCATCGGGTGTCCGTTCGGGGCGTGCGAGCAGTCGATTCTGGATGTTTTTCCGAGGGGATTGTAATGGTTCAATCCAGCCTCTCTAATTTGGCACAATGGTGCGGGCCCCACAAGGACCGTTTGGGCATTGACGGTGATTTTCCATCCTTATCACCGAGTGTCCGTTTTGGACAAGTGATTAGTCGAACTTGTGTACTTTTTTGAGATGATCGCAACGGTGCGATCCGTTCGTTGTGTATCTGGATCGGTTTGAGGGTCCCATGAAGTGCCGCTCGTGTGAGGTGTGTCGGAATGCATCTTTCTCACCGGATATCTGTTCCACTCAAGTGAGTAGTCCATTTGACGCGTTTTTTCTATGGGATCGCAACGGTGCGATGCACCCAACTGTTTTTGGGGCTGAGGCTTGGGATCATGGGATGCCATTCGGGCGTGAGGCGGTGTTGGTGACTTTTCCATCGGATATCTGTTTGAGGAGAGTATGTAGTCTAACTCGCGTGTTTTTCACGAGGATTACAATGGTACGATCCATTTGGTTGTGCGGAGCCTCTTGCGCGATCTTATTAAATGTGGAAATGTGAATGGTTCCCCGGTGGCAGTTCTTCTACCGTGCTTTTAGCGGACCTTTGTCGTGTGATCGCGTTCACTCTTGGGAGAGTGAGGTTGGTGTTTAAAGAGATATGGTTGGTTTTTTCTCAGCCGTTGAGGTGGAATGTTGGAGTTGTTACGTTACGCCTTCACGTTGACATTGGGTGTTGTGTGCACGTTAGCCTTTGTGCTGGAAATGAGGTATACTCTGAGAGTATACGGGAGAGCTTGGAGGTACGTGTGGTTTGTACCTGAGAATGTTTGTGCGCTTGGTTGGGGTTGAGATGGGGCCACACGTCATGAGGGCCCCACATGCGTGGTGTGTTCTACTTTACGTACTTTGACCTCTCGCGACGTAGAGGGTCCCTCTGTGCTCGTTTGTTTGACCAGAAGGGTGGAGTTTCCCCTGCCTTGATGCTCTTTTATTTGACCAGAAGGGTTGAGTGGTCTTCACCTGGTTTTGTTCTTGATGGTTGGGCTGACAGAGATGGTTCATTTCCTCTGTTTCTTCAACTGTGAGGGGTTTTAGTACTGTTCCCTTTCACCGGACTGCGACACCATTTGTGACTACGGGTGTTCGTGTAGTGTGGGTTTTTCCCCCCACATTCTAGGATGAGTTGTCTCAGTCCGCTTCGACAATGACTCAGTGGATTGGAGTGTGATCTCCTTGAGAGGCCTGGGAAGTTTCTCCCATTGCCTGGTGTTTCTGGTATAGTTCTTATGGATTTGGTGTGACCAACACTTTACACGGGAACCGATCCTCTACCCATGAGGTTTTTTCTAGTAGGGCTATGGTGGTTTCCAGTAGGGCTGAGGTTGTTTCCTGCAGGGCTGAGGTTGTTGCCAGTAGGGCTAAGGTTGTTTCGAGCAGGGCTCCCCAGTGTACCATCCAGCAGGGATGGACAGTACATTGGTTTTCACCGAGCAGTACCATCCAGCAGGGATGGTCAGAGGGGTTCCAGGTTTACCTCCAGTAGGGTTGGGCAGTGGTCCCCGATGTCGGGCTTACCTCCATCAGGGCTGGGCAGTGGTCCCCGATGCCAGGTTACCTCCAGCTGGGCTGGGCAGTTGTCCCATCTCCGACTTTAGCCGGGTCGCCCTCCAGTGGATTACCCTTTTACGGGACTGGGCAGTGTAGCACCCATTGACTCTTTCCGAGTCTCCCTATAGTGGGAACCCATTGACTTCTAGGGACCCTCCAGTGGGGCTGGCCAGGGGGTCGCCTGTCGACTTTGAGGTGACCTATCGACTGTGGGGTAGTGAAAAATTGTGGTTTGATGTTCCCCCAGAACTCTCAAGTACGAGGAGCTTTTCCCCCACCGAGACATGTCCTTGTGATGCGACCTAAAACCGTGCGGCCGAGTCAGTGTCGCCCAAAGCGGATAGTGTCGAGGTGCGGTGGTTTGAGCCCCTTGACTTGTAGTTCGGGGCAGACGTGCGGGATACTGGGCATCAATGGTTTACTACTGGGACTGTTGGCTACTCACTTTCTTGGGCTGAGCTATGGGATGGTGATCCCCTTACGATCTTGTTTCAGCTTCATGATTAACCATACAGATTTGTATATACCTTGTTATGGTACCCACTTCTTGGGTTTGGTTACTCTCCTTCTAGGAGAGGCGAAGATGCACTAGGTATGCCACATGCTTTACATGTCTAGCTTCTCATGGTTGGACGAGTCTACTCTCCTGCTATAGGTAGCGAAGACTCGACGGGAAGTTCACATTCTCACTGTTTCCACCTCCTTGTGTCGAGACGAGTCTACCTTCTTTCCTCTTGTTGGGTTGTGCTGGACTCTTCATTATACTCTTTACTGCACTCTCTGTTGTACTCATTTTCTTTCCCCTGTTCGATCTATTGCTCACCCTTTGTTACCTCCTTTTTTGTCCCTCGAGCATTCAGGGTATCCTACTGAGTATTTTTATACTCACCCCTACGTGGGATTTTCCCGCACTTGGTGTGCCCTTGCAGACGACAGACAGGTTGGTCGTGACTTTAGTGGAGATTAATAGTTTAGAAGCTTGGACCGAGTGCGATGGTCGTGGTCAGGTCCCAGGTGGGGGACCCTTCCAACTGTTTGTTTTTGTTTACCTGTTTCCGGGTTGTGGCACTTTTCTGGTTGGGCGCGGGTTTTGCCACTTTTCTTTTTTAGTTACCTTCAGCTTGTACCTTGTACTGTTTAGAGGTTGATGCACTCTTGTGGTTATTTATAGCTGTTGCCCTTTTTCTTTACTTGTCTTTTCATTTACTCTGCACTTTTTCATTGAGTGTGATGCATGTGTGTGTGTACAGGTACTTAGGAAAAGACCTCCCCGAGTTGTTGTGCCTTCGGCGCTGGTCGCCATCCCCAGGCCTATGGAGGCGGGCTTGGGGTAGTTGCGGCTTGAGACCGGGTAGGGTCGGGTCGTGAAAAAGTGGTATCAGAGGTGCTTCATTCCTTGGGACGTTTTTTGGACGTCACTAAAGATGAATTGGTTGAGATTTAGGGCAACAGTGTTAACATGTCTCGAGAACGGCTCTCAGGCCAGGGAGTCTAATGATGGTGCGACGACCGATGTATCCATTCACTAGGACCTTGATAACCCGCTTGTCGACTAGGCATGCTGAGACACTTGTTGCAGGGAAAATTGGTTTGTCCATCACATAGGATTGAGTCTTTGGTTGTCCTTCTTGAGTCATCTCCCCATCATTGTTGTTATTGGGATATACATATATGCTCATTTGATCGCGGCACTCCTTGATAATATTCAGGATGTCTCCGTGAAAGCAGCCATCCAGGATACCAGCTTTGGTTCATGAAGAAGACCCTGTGAGTTGTGAGGCCTCATTCCAGGACCCATCATGAAAGCCCCTTTCTCCGGGTGGGCCTATAGCAACACCCCCACCTGTTGACTAGCAGATAGCTTCAGTAGAGCAGGCGGTGCTTGAGCCCAGGTTGGGTGTGGTCCGTGAGTTCTAGCGGCAGAGACCGCTGAGGTTCAGTGGTGATCCAAACCCTCAGGCAGTATAGGTTTGGCTAGAGACAGTGGTTCGCCTTTTCAGGCTTGTGCAGATGTCGACGGATCATAGAGTGGCCTTGGTAGCCAACCTTTTTCATAGAGCAGCATGGTGTTGGTGGAGTCTGGTGACTCAGTTTCGTGACGAGTCATCGCTTTCGTAGGGTGAATTTCGGTTGTTGTTCTGTGAGGAGTTTTTCCCCTCCTGCTTACGCTCCATTCGGATTCAGGAGCTCCTACAGTATCAGCAGGGAGGGATGACAGTGGCCAAGTAAGCGACTAGTTTCAAAGACCGTGCCTGCTTTTACCCGAACTTGGTCCATGATGACAACATCCGAGCACGGAAGTTTGAGCAAGGTCTTCACCGAGAGATTCATGTTATCATAGTACCCTTGGGAATTTACACATATTCCAGGGTGCTAGAGAAGGCGTTGGTGACAGAGAGCTTCCTGTCACATTCTAGAGTTGGTGGTGGCAATAGGCACATTGGAGCCGAGACGTTTGCCGCAGCTAGTGGGCGTCAGCAAGAAGAACCTCGACGCAGCTGGATCTCTAACAACCGGACTCAGGGGTGTGGTCGTACACCACAGTGGTGCCGGAGGGCACTAGTGTAGCCCGAAGATATTTGGTGCTATGCTTGCGATGGGTGAGGTCACATGGTACGGGACTGCCCGACCAGGCATCCGGAGGGCTTCGGGTAGGCAGTAGGTGCACCGCCACGACGGAGGCAGAGTAGCGCCGAAAGAGGTGGTTCTGGTAGAGGAGAGGGAGGATCTGGTAGTGGGGGACGACTTTATAAGGTCTTCCCATCACCACTAGGTGGTCCACGTCAGGCTCCGGGAGCTGACAGTTGGGACCACGGACAGCCGCGAGCTTTGGATGTCTACGATCCTACAGAGCATGAGGTGATAAGAGGTACGCTCTATAGCTTTTATACATTTTACAGTAGAATTTTTATACTCTGCGTGTGAAATGTTTTTCTTCCCTCTCCTTGCTTGAGGTGTTACCAGGGTGACGCGGGGCATCAGTGTGGCCCTATGTCGATAGGTTAAAAAGGCTTGAGACCTTTTACTTTAGTCAATAGTGTCGACTCCATCTCTTTCTGAGCGTGTAAGAGAGTATTGGTTGAGAGACATCGACTGTGAAATCTTGCGTGACTAGATATCCTTGGGTGTTTCACCATATGGATATTATGACGGAGGGAATAATAGGGCCTTATTCCAGGTGCGGGCAGTAATTCCAGTTGCGGTGTGAGACGTAGGGTTTTGTTTGTGGAGGTGAGCTACCCCCAAGAGCCTTCGGGTCGTTTGAGACCGTGAGAAGGGATGGCGAAGATGTCTCCTATCTTGACCTAACCCAAAATTTTGGAGTGGGTGCACGATGTCTCCCGCGTGACTCACCCGTGAAGAAGTGTGCATCCTCTTATGCACAACAGCAGAAAGGGCTGACCTCGTGTGAACAGATCAAATCCTTTGTTCTGTGTGCGGTGGCACAGAGCTGTGCAAGATTTCTTCTGGGTACAGGAGATCTAGGTGTGGTCTTAGTACCCTGAGTTGTTCCCCTAGTTTTTATTTTCGGGGAAAAAAATCTTGGAGGAGGGAATGATGTAAGAACCTGGTTTTTGCTAAGGAATACTTTGGAATATTCTTGATGTTATTCCAGATCAGCGTCTTCAAACGGCGTGTGATTCCGAGCCCCGAAGTGGCCAGAATTAAATGTTCAGTGCATTCACACTGGACACGCCAAATAAATGGGATAAATCCTAAACAGTGATCTAGATCAGAGATCCAAGGTTACGGATGGGTCCAGAATGGGTTAATTACCCTAGAAACGACATAAAACATGTCAGCGTGGGATGTTTGGACCCCTCGCTCGCTTTCGGAACGTTAAATGGATAAAATTAATTAATTAATTAATTCGTTTAATGGTGAAACTCATGTATCTCTTAGACAGTGGCTCAGATTGTAAAACTGAGGGCACGGTTGAGTTCGGAACGTGCCGTTTACCCTAGGAGGGGTGTAAGTTTTGCGGGCGCGACCCGTTTGTGAAAAATGGCCCGAGTGGCGTTTTCGTAATTTAGTGGCTTTGGGGCGTTCAGTTTTATAACTTTTGAACGGGGTCTTGTATTAAAATTCTGAGACCATCGTTGTGCTCAGGAGGTGGTGATTGGCCTAGGGGAGGCTTAACCTCGACTCTGTCGAAGGTTTCAGATGCGTGTTAAATTATGAGATTAAATTAATTAAATTTTTTTTAATTTTATTTAAGCCCTTCTCCCCTTCCCCCTCCCTTGTTCACCCCCTGGTGAAGCCCTCTCTCCCTCAACCTCTCCTCCTCTCCTCCACATCTCCGGCTAGGCGGCTTTGGCGAGGAATATCTGACAGGTTTGGGCGAAGCTTCGGGTGAAGCCCATCGAGGTAGGCGGTTTCGGTTTCAATTTTTTTATTCCCGCACCAACTTTGAGTTCAATATTATGCATCAATTTGTTGTTTGATCCTCGAGAAAATCCCATAATCACATAGTATAAATTATATACTTTCCAATGCAAATTTCGGTTTGTAAATCAGAGTTTGGAAGAGGCCATGGATGTTCGGTGAAGTTTGCGGGTTTTTGAGTTCTTCCGGCCGGTTTGCGGGCTTTTAGAGGGCGGCGTGGGCTCTGGCTTCAGGCGGACAGCAGAGGTCGAGGGCTTCGGCTTCAGCGGCTGGGCGAGCGGAAGACGAGTGGAGGTCATCATTGATTCAGCAGGGGATGCCGAGCGGAGGCCAGCGGAGCGCGGGGCAACGTCGGCACGGGCTGGCGCGGCCGCAGAGCAGGAGGACCGGCCGGGTGTGCCGGCCGGTTTACGCAGCAACTGGGGTCGCAGCGCGCGACCCCGCTCGGGAGACAGAGACATGTTGTATGCGGGTCTCCGTGTGGAAGAAAAACAACCGGCCTCAAGGACGGTTGAGGGAAACAGTGGACTGAGGGTCCACAGCTGGCCCACACGGCCGAACCGTGGGCCAACCCAGGTCGGGCAGATCGGCCGATCCAGGCCGGTCCAGCCCAAGGGGCTTGCCCCCTCAGCTTTCGGATGCCCATATTTTTCGCTACGGGGGTCCATTTTACGCGCCGTCTGCGGCGTCTGAGACCTAATGTCGAGGTGGACTTTTTAAGATGGTTTTGGGAATTTTTATTTCCCGAAACGTGGGGCCCCAGAGCTGCGATGTGTCTTTAAGTGGATGAGCGTTTTTCCAGAGATTCTTGTTTTGGGTGGCGCGGACACATCTGGAAGCCGTTTTGTGAGCTGTCAGCAGTGTTGGGACTCTGGCACCGAGGAAGAGCTTTCTAGGGTGGTTTAATGTGTTGAGGCCATTATCGAGGTGCGGGCCCCACAGCCCGTCTTTTCGAGCTGCGTGCAGCATTCCATGAGTGTCTCATCGGACGTCCGTTCAGGGCATACGAGCAGTTGATTCTGGATGCTTTTCCAAGGGTATTGCAATGGTGTAATCCACCTTCTCTAATTCAGCATGATGGTGCGGGCCCCATGAGGGCCGTTTGGGCGTTGACAGTGATTTTACTGCTTTATAACTGGGTGTCCTTTTTGGAAAAGTGATTAGTCGAACTTGTGTACTTTTTCTAGAGGATCGCAACGGTGCGATCCGTTCATTGTGTTTCAGAGTTGGGTTGTGGGTCCCACGAAGCACCGCTTGTGTGCGGTGCGCCGGAATGCATCTTTTTCTCCGGATATCCATTCCACTCAAGTGAGTCATCCTTTTGATGTGTTTTTCCAAGGGGATCGAAACGGTGTGATGCGCCCGACTGTTTTCGGGGCCGAGGCTTGGGATCACGGGACGTCATTCAGGCGTGAGGCAGTGTTGGTGACTTTTCCATCGGATATCTGTTTGAGGTGAGTAAGTAGTCTAACTCGCATGTTTTTCCACGAGGATTACAACGGTATGATCCATTTGGCTGTGCGTAGCCTCTTGCATGATCATATTAAATTCTGAAATGTGAAAGGTTCCCTGGTGGTGGTTCTTCTACCGTGTTTGTAGCAGACCTTTGGCGTGTGATCGCGTGTACTCCTGGGAGAGTGAGGTTGGTGTTTAAAGAGATGTGGTTGGTTGTGCCTCATCTGTTGAGGTGGCAGGTTGGAGTTGTTACATTACGCCTTTGCGTTGATGTTGGGTTCCGTTTCCACGTTAGCCTTTGGGCTGGAAATGAGGTATACCCTGGGAGTATACGGGAGTGCTTGGAGGTACGTGTGGTTCGTACCTGAGAATGATCGTGTAGTTGGTCGGGATTGAGATGGGGCCACACGTCGTGTGGGTCCTGCGTGCGTGTCGTGTTCTGCTTTACGTACTTTGACCTCTCACGATGTAGAGGGTCCCTCTACGCTCGTTTTTTTGACCAGCAGGGTGGAGTTTCCCCTGGCTCCGTGCTCTTTTGTTTGACCATTAGGGTTGAGTGGTATCCCACTGGTTTTGTTCTCGATGGTTTGGCCAACAGAGATGGTCTGTTTCCTCTGTTTCTTAAGCTGTGAGGGGTTTCAGTACCGTGCCCTTTCACCAGACTGCGACACTGTTTGCGAATATGGGTGTTCATAAAGTGTGGGTGTTTTTACCCACTTTTTGGGATGAGTTGTCTCAGTTCGCTTCGACAGTGACTCAGTGGATTGGAGAGTGATCGCCTTGAGATGCCTGGGGAGTTTCTCCTGTTGCTTGGTGTTCTCTAGTAGAGTTCTTGTAGATTCGGAGTGACCAACACATTACATAGGCACCGATCCTCTACCCAAGAGGTTGTTTCCAATAGGGATGAGGTGGTTTCCAGCAGGGATGAGGTTGTTTCTAGCAGGGCTGAGGTTGTTACCAGAAGGGTTGAGGTTTTTTCGAGTGGGGCTCGCTAGTGTACCATCCAGGAGGGATGGCCAGTTCCGTGGTGTTCACCGAGCAGTACCATCCAGCAGGGATGGCCAGAGGGGTTCTGGGTTTACCTCCAGCAGGGCTGGGCAGTGGTCCCCGATGCCAGGCTTACCTCCAGCTGGACTGGGTAGTGGTCCTCGATGCCGGGCTTACCTCCAGCTGGGCCGGGCAGTGGTCCCCGATGCCTAGTTACATCTAGCTGGGCTGGGCAGTGGTCCCATCACTGACTTTATTCGGGTCTCCCTCTAGTGGAATACCCTGTTACGGGACTCGGCAGTGTGGCACCCATCGACTCTTACCGGGTCTCCCTATAGTGGGAACCTGTCAACTTCCAGGGACCCTCCAGTGGGGCTGGGAAGGGGGTCGCCTGTCGACTTTGAGGAGACCTCTCGACTGTGGGGCAGTGACGAGTTGTGTTTTGATGTTCCCCCAGAACTCTCAAGTACAAGGAGCTTTTCCCCCATCGAGTTGCGTCCTTATGATGTGACCTAAAACCGTGCGGGCGAGTCAGTGTCGCCCAAAGCGGATAGTGTCGAGGTGCGGTTGTTTGAGCCCCTTGACTTCCAGTTTGGGGCAGACGTGCGGGATGCTGGGCATCAATGGTTTACTTCTGGGACCATTGGATACTCACTTTCTTGGGCTGATCTACAGGATGGATATCCCCTTACGATCTTGTTTGGGATTCTTCATTGAGCATACATATTTGTATATACCTTGTTTTGGTACCTAATTCTTGGGTTTGGTTACTCTCCTTCCAGGAGAGGCGAAGACGCACAGGGTATGCCACATGCCTTCCATGTCTAGCTTCTCATGGTAAGATGAGTCTGCTCTCCTGCTATAGGTAGTGAAGACTCGATGGGAAGTTCACCTTATCACCATTTCTTGCTCCTTGTGTTTGGACGAGTCTACCTTCTTTCCTCTTGTGGGGTTGAGCTGGACTCTTCACTATACTCTTTACTACACTCTCTATTGTACTCCTTTTCCTTCCTCTGTTCGATCTACTGCTCACCCTTCGGTACCTCATTTTTTTGCTCCCTCGAGCCTTCGGGGTATCCTACTGAGTATTTTTATACTCACCCCTACTTGGGCTTTTCCCGCACTTTGTGTGCCCTTGTAGATGACAGACAGATTGGTCGTGACTTTATTGGAGCATAGGAGTTCAGGAGCTTGGACCGCGTGCGGTGGTCATGGTCAGGTCCCAAGTGGGGGACCCTTCCAGCTGTTTGTTTTTGTTTACCATTTGTGGGGTTGTGGCACTTTTCTGGTTGGGCGCGTGTTTTGCCCATTTTCTTTTTCAGTTACCTTTAGCTTGTGCCTTGTATTGTTTAGAGGTCGATGCACTCTTGTGGTTATTTATAGCATTTTCCCTTTTTCTTTACTTGTCTTTTCTTTTACTCTACACTTCAGCATTGAGTGTGTTGTGTGTGTGTGTGTACAGGTACTTTGGGAAATTCCTCCCTAAGTTGTTGTGCCTTTGGCGCTGGTTGCCAGCCCCTGGCTTATGGAGGTGGGCTTGGGGTAGTTGCGGCTCGAGCCCATGTAGGGTTAGGTCGTGACAATAACTATGTTTTTTGTGTTATAAAATTTAAGAGATATCTTCCTTAATTGGGAAACATTGTCCTCCTCAATTATATATTTGGTATCATATTTTTCTCAAATCCATTTTTTTCCAATAGTATTTTGATAAATTATAGATTAAAAGGAATTTTTTAAGGCTTACACAAAGGTAATTTTCTATATAATGGTTCATACAATCCAATTCAATATTTTTCTTTTTAACCATTTTAGGGAAGGGTATAGGTGGGTAATAATGACATAAAACAAGTTAATATTTCTATTTCTCCTTAAACATGTCCATATTTTTTTGTTCATAAATAAATTTAATCTTCATATTCCTTTTTAATTTATCTATTTTACGTTAATATACAACAATTAGACTATTTTGGACCTTTATTTCTAGTTTTATAGATTTTTTATTTTTCATAATTTCATTTTTAGATCTACTGAAATATTCTTTCTCAACCTCTATGGATTTCCCCCTTTCTTTTTATTTTGTTTTCAGAACTTATCTGAAGGTAGAATCTATTAAATGTTCTCTTGGATTGCCCATAGAAGTGCTGGGAATCTAGCACTTGTCCCTAAAACATTGGTCTCAAGCATTATGGACCATTTTTAATTTTATAATATGAATCTATGAATCATTAATTTTTATAAGGAACCCATTTCACCCAATGTTATTTATCTTACCCTTCAACTCCCACTAATAATTTGAAGACTCGACCCCATATAGTTTTTGAAAAAAAAATTACTTTGGGGAGAAATAAGAGGCAACAATATATATAATGTCTCTTTGTTCTTTATGTGAGATTTTATGGTCATTTCTATAACATTGATTATAGTTATTTGAGAAATTTTCACCAAAAGACTATTTTTTATGTCCATACCAAAAAAATTTATTTTTAGGGGTCTAGGTTGGGAAATATAAATTTGGGAAGCAGGTGGTAGGGTACATAAACATGTCGCAATGTTATTATTTTTCTAATAGTAAATTTTCATTAATAATGGTATAATTAGTGTAGGTATCACACATATATATTTCTATTCTTAGAACTTTTATCTTGTGATTTCTCAGTATGTTTTTAAATGATTTATTTAAGCTTTTCTATTATCATATCAAAAAAATCACCACCTAAGGTATACCTTACTATGTTTTATTGGTAAAGTGTAACACTATTATGAATGATTTACATTAAGAGGTTTAGATTAATATAGTGGATGGGATAATTCCTAAGAATCATTCTAAATATTTCCCATGTTTAATAAAATACTTATCCTTATCCTGGAAATATAATTGATTTTGTACCTCACCTTAGTGTCCATATTTCAGAAATAAAATTTCATCACAAATGCATTCAATAATTGATCCCTAGTGTCAAAAATCTCTTCATCTAAGTGATAAAGCTATATAACTTCCCTCATCTTAAAATAAACTAGGAACACCCTCAATCTATTCTACTCCACACTCAAACCTTATATAGGTAACTATAGAAGAGTATTGTAAAATATATGATAAACATTAAACAATACTCACTAAGATACCCATCAAAAGATGGTAATATAATGAGTTTTAATAGTTTAATTTCATAATTATTTTATAAAGGAGTAATACTTATTCATGAAGGATTACTATACATAGTTGGAAACTTAAAATCTTAAATTTTTGGCTTCTCGAAAAATTTATTTCTTTTCTTTTATGGGTAAAACTTTTGAATTTGGTCAAAAAATACTTCATTTTCAATGTTTTATATTTTAACATGGTTTTCCCTATTAATATAACTCATATGTTCATTAATTTAATCATTAAATTACTTTAATGTTATTGAATTGTTTCTATAGTGGTTGTAGTTTTGAGTGTGGATAGATTACAATTCCATACACATTGGGGATAAACAAACATTTTTTTATTTTTTTGAACAAAATTTATTATTTTGAATGATTTATTTTTTTGATGTATGTATCTTTATCACCAGTAGTACTAAAATTTGATTTAAATTTCATTCATTATAATAAAATTGACAATTTATAATACATATTTTGACTAGTTAGTGATGAGTGGTGTATAACCTAAGGGAATTGAAAAAATGAGAAAAAATAATAAATAATAAATAAATAATAGAAATAACATAAAAAATAATTACAGTGTTAAGGAAGGTAAAAATTAACGCTGAAAAGTGAAGAAAAAGTGGTCATGTGTAGTTTTACATTAATAAAACTATGGAAAGGTAAGAAAAACAATCAAGGATATATTTAGAGAAACTGGATTAGATATAATTGAAACAATAATCAGTACTCTTGAATCATAATAAACCATAAAAGTGTTTAAATCTATGAAAAAGTGAGTTTAATCACCTAGCTATCACTTGGTGCATAACCTTGCCTAGTGACCTCTCATAAGGGCTGAAATAATAACCAAAACTCAGAAATTGAATGATTCCTTACAGAGAAAATATATCTTTAATAATTTAACATTTAAGTACTATTGTTAAATATACAAATAAAATGTATTATAATACTCTTTAACTATCATTAAATAGAGTAGGGAGGAGATGGTGATTATGAAGAAAATAAAATGTTACTTTGGATAAAAAGACACACTAAAACTTATAGTGAAACATCTCCGAGTATGTCTATTTTTGGGAAGTATGAACTGATTTTCAACTTCCTAAAGAAGTATAACTCTATCATATTTTATTAATTATTCAATAGAATTTAAAGAAAATTAATATATGAAACTATCCAAAGATAACAACATACTTCTACAATTTAAACTGAAGAAATAATTGATAAAAATTTTACAATTGATTCTGATTTTTTCCCTCTAAAATTTTTATTTTCATATCATAGATATAGAAATATAGAGAATTAATAACATCTTAATAGTAGAAATTAACAAAGGATATCAAAAAAGTGTGTATAATTATTTTCATTCAAACACGTTCTCCTCTTCAGATCTTGTTGACCATAAAATCCTTCCCTGATCACTTCTCTAGATTCTGGTTCCCCCACGCATCTCTATCATTTACTGAAAGTATATATACATTGATTTCCCACTCCCAAATACTTGAGAACTTAGAGATATCAATCAAATGATTCTTCTCCTATCTCACATCCTCCATCTCCATAGGGAATTAGGTCATTTTAGATCTTATTCATTAATTGTGACTCTAGTTTATCTCTCTTAACTTATTTTGAACATATACATGGGTTTGGAATCAATTCCAAATATCATTATTTTTTATGAAATTTCTACCCAATTCATTCTTATGTAATCATGTTTTTTTGTTTCACTCCACCCTACCATCAATTTCTCATGAACTCATCTTCCGCAGCTCACTATCTATGGGTCATTGGTTTCTATTTTAAAATTAGGGCATCGTGGGTTAACTCATTCTAACACTTAAATAACCTTTTGAGGTCAGGGAACTACCATTACAAAAACAGGTTTCCTACCTTTATGTAGAATTAACAATCACATTCATACATTCTGATAGTCGGGTGGTGACCTCTACATAGCCCCTTGGATAAAATATTAAATTTTAATAGCACTAATATCCCTAGTCTGGTCTTTATGTGTCTCTTGAAAATAAACTTCACATAGATACTCACCTGTGTGAACTCCATTATTTAACTCCATATTTGTCTTTTACTTAAACCATTTCTTTACTTGAGTTGCCTTTCTTTAGTGATATGACCCTATATGCTACCTTTGGCAGCCTAAAAAATTACTGTATGTCCTATACACATCCAACCTATTATGTAGGATTACCATTATGTGGTTCATTAAATAAGTATTACATTGGTATCATAAATATGGAATTAACACAAAATTTTATAAAACAATACAAAATTTAAAATTAACTGACGAATAAGGTAATTAATGAATTAAAAATTACATAGTGTTAATTGAAAATTTATTCAAATAGTTGATATCAGAATAATAATGTTACTTAGAAAGATTAATCCCAATTCCATGAAATTATTTCTTAAAGGCATGGTAATCAATATGAAAAAAATTTAATCAGTTTTCATCAAAACATTATTTTAAATAATATATTCAATTAATGAAAACATGAATAAAAAATGAACTAATATTCAATAACTACCCATTATAAGAACATTTGGCAGTAAAACATCATTAAATTTCAGGTTTAGAAGTGGAAAACAATAATAAAAAGACATCCACATCAATGAACCACACAAAAATCAAAGGACTTATATGGTTTTCTCATTCCTTTTAAAATTATCTATTTTTCCATTGAGAATAACTCTTATGGATTTCTCAATAACTCTTATAAAGTTATCAAATGAATCTTATAGAAATATATATCACCCTTAATGAAAAAATCATTATATTTCATTTTGACCGTATTCTAGTATCCTCATCATAAGGGTAAATGAACCTTATAGAACATCAGTGAGATAACTATTTTACCATTTAAGACTCATTATTACTTCAATTCACTTCCAGTTATCTTTAGCCACTCTAAATCAATTAAGAACAACTCATAATACCACAAACACATATATATTTCCAACAAATATAACATCATCATTATGTTGGTTCAATAATCTAAAAGTAACATCATATGATTCTACATTATTATTTCATAAATTAAATATTATATTTAAACCCTCGAGGCCATGATATAAGTTGGGTTTTGAGAAGCATAGTGTGAACCATGGGAAATAAAATCATGTTACAGAATTAGATGAATAACTATCTATAGGGTGAATTTAAACAATCATGAGAAGCTATGAATGTTAGGTTTTAAAATGTTTTTAGAAGAGAAAGTGAATTGAACAGTGGTATTTAATTCCTAAACTAAACCAAGAAAACATATAGAAAATTGATAATTCACTGATGATATGAGGTGAAAGGTTTCACTATAAATTTTCTATTCTTACTCATTTATATGTTGAAAAATATCGAGGCCAAGTGTTAAAGAGTAGTTTTGCAGATTATGTTGTGGATTATGGGATGTAGATCAATATTATTAGTTGATAATTACAATTAATTAAGGATCAATGGATGTAGAATCATGTAATTAGTTGGTAATTAAAATGATTTGGGAGAAGTTTCTAAAATTCTTTTTATCACCTAGTTTTTTTTAATTTACAAAATTTTAAATTATTAATTAACTCATTAAATTTTATGAAAATATAAATCGAGAAGATGAAATTAACTAGGTTGTATGATATAAACTGATAGTGAAATGTTCTTATAGATTTTTTGAATTGAATATGAAGAGAAGAAGGAGATCGAAGAGGTAAAAAAAATTATACCTTGTTATAGTCATGGTAGAAAAAAAAGGAGAAACATGAATGAGGTACAACCCTATGATATTACTATATTACTGAATAAAAAGAAAACTAAGATGATTTTTTTTAGAAAGGATGACACTGCTACTTTCAGATCCAGATTCTTCATGATGAGGCTCTAGAAGAATAATATTAATTTAGCGAGAAGGACCAGTGATCCCAATCCTAAAATAATATCATGATTTATAGATACATAACACAAAAAGGATGATATACATGATATTGTATCATACTACATATTTGTTGTTGAAGACCTATCATTGATGAATAATATCTTATTATTAGGATACAGTTTCATCATAGAACATAAGGAAGATCTTATTTATAAGTGAGTTCCAAAGAGCTCTAGTTTTCTAATCATGTAAGGTTGAAGCTCGCTTTTATTAAAATATAGGCATCCATATTGTTATTATATAAAGATGGATCCCATTACATATACATTTGTTGGCCCAATAGGTATTAAACCCCAAGAAATAGGCTAGTAAAGGGCATAACCTATTGGTCAAACATGTTCCAAAGACCCATGGGCCCATATGCCCAATAATCAACCAACCCGGGCTGCTCCACATGCATCCTCCCCGGGTTAGACATTTTCACCACTATATTGGGGCCAATTGCACCCTATAATCAATACCTTACTCTAATTTTTCATCTCCTTTGATGCATCCCTCTACATAAATTCACCTCACCATTACACCAGTACCATGTCGCACAGATCAATAGGTTCCTTCCCCATATGATCGCCATCACCTATCAACAAAGATAACTACCACCCCACCAACTCTATATGATCATAATGTCAATTTCATTATGTCCCCTCGCTCTCTCATCAAGGAATTCATATCAATACACATCAATACTATGTTAAAAAAAGAATAATACAACCATTAAACCCATAATTATTTTGAAATCAGAAATATAACTCCTAGAGTGGTGCAGGGTTATGGGACATATTTTCACTAAGCTACAACCCCAGTGATAGATAAACGACCTTAAATTAATGATATCTCATATAATGAAACATTCCATATATTGTAAAAATAGTTAAGAGAATTTATAGAATTGTTATGGGATAGACTACTTTTATTAACTTACGTTATATTGTGGATTTCTACATCTTGGACTGAGACTAAATGCAGTAAGGACTACATTCTCACATTAGGGAAAACTATGTAAAATATCATGTGTTTCTATATTTTTTTTATTTAATAATTTTTATGTGGTGTTGTTATTTTGTAAATCATAAGAAGATACATCTATCTTAACCTATGCATAGTTTTGAATACAAAAAGGGGGTAAAATTATAAACCTAGATGTATTCAGTAAAACTAGTTTGCACAGATGAATTCCCCCACCACCTCTCATTGTGACAGTAGGATCCTATTGTGGAATTTCAATAGTTATAAAAGATAATCATTGTTTCCTCTAATTGTGTCCATTAAGTTTTATAGTTTTTCAGGTTATTCATGAATTTTAGATATAAATAAAATTTTAAATTTCCAAAAAAAGAATTCATTTTCTAGTACTTTTAATATAAATATGGTGGTTTTTGGATAAAACTATGTAGAGAAAGAATAAAATATAGGATAATAACTTCATAGTGACCTCAAATGTTAAATTTAATTCTCTATTAACTTAATTTAATCAATGTTTTGTTTTATTTTTCAAATTAGTTTATAATAATCCTAAAGAAGAATAAAATTCAACATGTAAAGAGAGTTTCAATAGGGAATTATTACATCATTTTTACTCAAAAATAAAGGATTATTCCAAAAATTTACCTATTAAAGTTTTCAATATATACTTTCATATATAAAGGGACTCTATGAAGAGAAATCATAATTAGTGTTGGAATCCAATACAATGGAATAAACATTGGGAGAAACGTTTCTAAATTTGAATACTCTCATAGAATAAGTTAATATAATATAACAGTCCCTTATAACTAGTAAAAAAATTCCCATGACTAATGAATTATTTAAAACGACTCTTGATGATAAATATTAAAGATTTAAATTTTTCTGTGAAATGATATGTGAATTAGAAGATATTATTAGTTTCAATGATGCTTAGTTGGAAATAAAAGAACAAAGGATAATGATATTATAAATTATATACAAAAATAATTTAAGATTCATGAACAACATATTTATAAGGTAAAAAGATACTGGTAAAAAATAGAAATATCATTTTAGATTTATAGAAATATCCTCAATATTATTTTTCTTGAACTATAAGTCAAATTGAGTTACATAGAACTAACACAAGATAAATCTTCCCAATATTTATAGAGAATATGAGTTTTCATGAATACATATGATAAGATTCATTCATCAAAAAATACTCATATCAGTGGAAATAACGTATTGGAATCAACTAAGGATTTATCCACTATAGGATCCTAGAAAATTTCAACCTTTTCTTATAAATGGTTTTATGTATTAATATTATTTCAATGGTTAGTGCATGCCACAATTCAAACTCTTGGTTAATATGGGTAAATAGTAACCCTGAGAAACCCATAACTTCATTCAATTTGAATGTAATTAATAAGTTAAAATATTTATACCCAAATTATGTCAAAAATAAGGGTTGTTTGGCTCAAAAAAAGCATAGTGTTAATGATTGTCTGACTACAAATAAAAAAAAGATAATAAGGATTATTATTCATGTAGGTGTTTTAAATGGTTTGGGCCCAAGGATATAGATGGTTGGAATAATACATGCATTCATAGATATTATATAGTACTTTTTAATGGGGTATATTTAAATTTAGGACAAATAATACTATATTGAATCCATGCACATATAAAAAGAAAAAAAATCACTAAGAATATATTTGAAAGTCTTAAAATATTTTATGGAGTTTGTAACAAATGTGGTCACCATGATGATGAGTTATATTTTATATCCACCAATAACTATACATATTATAATGAGAATAAAATGTCAAATATGTTATATAAATAATTGATAAATGAATATGAATCATAAATGGTTTATAAATAGAAGTAAAATGTTGAGAAAACTACACCCAAGGGGGATATTGTGAAGTATTCTACACAAATTAAGATATTTTATTTTATTATAGAAAAGAATACAGAATGTATCAATATTACAAAGACATAAATTTGAATTAATATAGAAGTAATTGAAAAAATAATGAGAATAAATCTTATAAAGAAGTATGGGGAGTGGTTTGGTTGAACACATCCTAGAAAAAGAACATGAGAACTTTCCAAATAATGGTAACTCAAAGATGGATAAGAAGCTATGTGGATGGTGAAAATATAATGTAAAAACATATATCAAATTCATAACATGGATTCCAAGAAAAAAGTAAATAATTCAAAATAGTAAATTAATAATTTGACTCATGTGGAAAATTCAAGAAAGATAAGAAAAACCTATATTAATGTTTGATAACATGTATAGGTTAGTTAGAGAAAGAAAATAAACGGGGAAATAATAAAATAATAAAAATTTCTTTATCTCTAATGTGAAAAGATCAATACCACATAATAATAATTCTCTAAAAAGAAAGGGACAATGTTTCCCATAATTATCAATCCTACAAATCAAATGAGGTATAAGCATGAAGAGTTCTCACCTAACTAGAGTTTAAAAGAAAATAGTTTCTATATTTAGAATCAAATTTTAACCTTGTTTCTCTAAATAAGGAGCTATAAAAATTCCACCATATTATCATATCTATGGTTTGTAATTTTATATATAGAAAATTGATGTTGATGGATATATTAATAGAACAAGAATAGTGTAAAATGATTACCCCATAGAGTGTCTTCCATCAGGGAATGGTTTTAATGTTATTAGTATACCTCCCTGAAACACATCAACTACTAATATAAATATATTTTTAGTTGTATCTTTAAATAATACCAATTGTGGTGAAGATTACTATAGTGTATCCCTTGAGGGGGGAGTTAAGATAAGAAGCTACCAAAATTAGAGAATTATAAACAACACATAGACAATAATATGGTTTATGTATAAAAATCACGTTAATATTCTTGTTTTAAGTGTATCAGCTTTGATTATTAAGGGGAGAGATTCTTGAATGATAATATAGATTGAATTTGGGAAAAAGATAGTTTTACATGAATTATTTTTATGTGTTTATTAAGTTGATTGTGGGCAATAAATTCCTTGAACATTTATATGATCTACCCTTAGTAAGAGAATTTTGAGTTAGTATCACTTACTAGAATGATTATAGAAAGCCTTGATGTTTGAGTTAATAACACTTGTTTTATACACCAATCATTAATCATATATAATTATAGTTGATTAATTTATGGCTCATTTCTAAGTCAAATATGATGTTTCCCATATCTAAAGTAGATTAAGCATTACTATGGGTAGATGGAATTTCAATCATGGAAGAAACAAGGGATATATAATATTTTCCATTACCCTAAAATCATTTCATTTATTATCAATAAAGGGTTAGAAGAAAATGTTTTATCAGTTTATATTGACATATAGGTATTAAATGATATTGAAAAAAAATCAAAGGGATAATTGAATATCCCAATGGATTCTGATGATTATATTTTTTACAATGAGTAAGTTTACTGACAATTTGTGATGGGTAATATGAAGAGTTCAATTAGTTCTGATATATAGCTACAATACCTATGAATCATGTGTATTGTTTTATAGTATTATATATGTTTTTAAAGATCTATTCACCTATTGAAAAAATAATAGACCTGAGTTACTTCCATTATAGATATTGGAAAATAAGATTGATATACTTCTTGGTATTGTGTATGTACCATATTTATCAAATGATTATTTAGAAATTTATGAGAATATAAGAATAGTGATATTGGATAAATATATAATTGTATATCACACGGTGCTTGCTACGATTAATAAGAAATCAATTGAACATCTTTAGGAGTTGTGGTTAATGAAATTAAATGATGACTAGAAGATTGAGAAATCATCCCCAAGTTATCAAGCATAAATTCTACTACATTACATGAAAATTACCTTTAATGATGATTGTAAGATATTGAGTTTTATTTGAGTTGTTGAGGAAGGTTCTGTATAATTTTGGTAATTATTTAAGAATTATCAATTAATTAAATTGATGAGGGTTTAAGTTAGATTTTATGAGGTGGTGGGAATATATATAAATACGTAGGAAGATTATTTATATGCTAAAATATGCTTTGGGAAGTATTATAAAGTGGTTGAGATGCTTTGATATAATCCCGAATCTATTTAAGATGGTCTTGGATGATCTGGAGTGGCTAGAGAATCCTAGAGAATATTTGAAGTGATTTTGAGCTAATTTGAAGATGCTTTGGAAATCTGAAATAATGGTGGAATTTACAAAATTAATATATATGTACAAAAAATCTTGAATGTATATTGATTATGTAAGTGTTTATAAATATGTAACTATTGTAAAGGTAATATATAAGGGTTTCCCTACATCAAATCAAATACTTAAGGGTTTCCTTATATATGGTAAAATATAAGGGTTTTATAGACCGAAAATGATAATTTAAGAATTACATAAGCCTCACTATGAACCATATGATTTATTTTAAGTATTTATAATTATTATCACAATTTTATAGGGAATAATTAAAGGAATTCAGTGGGTAGGTTTCAAATTTGGAAAAAGTGTTGATCTAAACTGAGAATAAGAGTTAGTTTTATAACAAATAAATTTTTTCAAAATTCATAAAATACAATATATAAGGATGCTCATAGTTCTAAATATTTGGAAAATACTAGATCTAGACTCTGATACATAAAAGTGATTCCAAGTACCTATTCTACATGTAAGGGTTAACTAGTGTATACATAATCCCAACCTAAATATTTAAAATGAGTCATACTAGTTGTAAACATAATATATAAGTGTTAACTAGTCTTCCCATGATATTTTTAAGAGAAACAAATCCTTAAGTATGTGTTATCTATTTTAGAATTTATATATATTCTAAAATGTAAATATTTTAATAAAATCTATCTATTTTATAAAATTATTTTATTAATTAAACATCATGGTTGAATGTAAACATCTTGATACAATCTATCTTTAGATAGTAGAGGTTTATTTCAAGGAGTAGAAATCCACACCACATTATGAGTTAAAGTAATTTTTGTTGGATAAATTCAAACCACACTTAAAATATATGAATTTTATGTTTTTCTGTTGTTTTTAAATTATCATATGTATTTCATAGGGATAGTTAACGTGGCCCTACATCCCTAAAAACCTAGATAAAATTGATAATTCATTAAATTAATGATCTGAAATATTACACTAAAATTTTCCAAATTTATGAATACATTGAAAATATACAATCTATGTAATAAGGAAAATTTTTGTAGATTTAGGATCAAGGTAGGAATACCCAAATTATTGGTTGAGAATTAAAACATGTTGAGGATCATGGGAGCCTAAAACATGTTATTAGTTTATAATTAAAAACAGATGACCAAAATTCATAGAATTATTTTGAGAACCTAGTTTTTATAGAAATTACAGAATTATTAAATAATAATTAATTCATGATTTTTTCTAAAATTATAAATTGAGAATTTTTTATTGAGTAGGTTTTCTTATATGAACTGATACTCTAACATTCCTAGAGAATATGTGTATCACAGATGAATAGGATAAGCAGACCAGTAAGGTGTGCTTATTGTATGACCTATTATCATCAAGGGAGAAAATTCGTGGAAGAAGAATTATATAGTTACTTCCCTATGATATATATATATACATATCATATAAGTAAAATAATAACAATAATATGTTAGTTGATCAAGTCCATCACTGCTTGATTTAGAATCTATCTATCGAGGAACTCGATGAAAAATATCTAATTGAGTGAGAAAGACCAGTGACCCTAATCTTGAATAAGGTTTGGATTCTAGGATACTTAACATAACAAGGTATTAATGCATGACACATTGGTTGAACATATATTGGAAGTTTAAAAGAAATTACTGAGAAGCAATATCTTATTATTATGATATAATGATATCCTATTATAGAAGGAATATATTATATTGTATTTATTTTTGAGGAACCACTGTAATCTAGTTGGAGCCAGTATGAAGAACAAATTAAGTTATTTTCAAAATTATTAGGAGAATGTATATGATATTCATGAGACAAATTCTTTGTATTAACCTTGATGATATTAAGGATATCCATGTCTTAGACTTGAGATGAACATAATAAAGAGAAGATTCTGACTTTTGAGTTGAGCCTTATAAAAATATTAGTTTTTTTCTTTTCTTATTCATTACCATTCTTGTGTTTTTTTATTCTAGTAATTCATAAATAGATCCATATACCTTAATTGATATGGATGATTGAAAAAACAATGGAATAAAACCTTAATGTTAAAAAAAATTGGTTAAATTAGTCTACCCTGATTTACCTCTACCCCCCCCCAATGTGAAAGCACAATCAAAAGTTAAAAAATATTTAAAACTACACCTTTATATCATCGATAATTTATAAACAATTTCATAATTTGGTTTTTACATATGTTATAAAAAAATATTTGTAAAAAAATATTGGCTTATTTTTTTTACATTGGTTATTAAAAAATTGATGTAAAAAATTATTTTTGATGTCAGCTATTTAATCACTAACATTTAAAATATTTTAAAATTTGTTAAAATGTTTCACCTGATTTTTTGTGTAATTTTAATTTCTCAACCCCAATCATCTTTCTACCCCAAACTAAACCCTAAACCCTAATATTTGATCCTCTCATTCACCAGTATCCTACATCTATCATAGTCTACTACCAACAACCACCCTTAGCCTCTCTCCTCCATCCAATTTTATACTACACTATTATATAATCCACTTCCCTTAGGTTATTTATTTTTTAAGATGTTTTTTACATTGTTTATTTTTCATTAGTTCATGCATATGAATTTATCTATTCCATTACCTACATGTTAGGGGTTTGACATTGAATTGGGTTTTTTAGGGTTTTGAATACTATTTTTAGGGTTTTTATGTAATTGGAAATTTTAATGGTTTTGAATTTTTTGCACTATGTGGAAAAGTGAGTTTCTGTGTTTTTTTGGAAAAATATTTTTTCATTACATTATTTTTTAATGTTTGGAAAATATTTTTTTATTCTTTTTATTGTATTTCTTTTTGTTTTTGAAATATTGTTTAATTATTTTTTCATTATTTTGTTTGTTAAATATTAATTTTTATTAATGGAAAATTCATAGTGAGACTAGTAATTTATAAATATTGTTCTATTGTTTTCAAAATATATTATATTTGTTATTTATATTAGTTTTTATAGTTTATTTCACCATTATTATTATTCCTTATTTGAAAAATCGTTATTTATTATTATTAGTTAAATGAGTAAATTTAATTTTAAATTCCAAAATATTTTAACTAATTTTCAATACATAAATTTTTTAATATGTTATAACAAATTATAGTTGGATTATTCTATAATGAAGAAGTGATGAATGTGTGGAAGGGCTTATAGGTTTTTCTTAATTTTACAAAATAATTATTCAAAAAATGAAATATTTTTAAATCATTGCATGATATATTTAAATATGAAGTAGAGATATCAAAGATCATTAAATTTACAATGGTTTTAATCTAAGTTATATTCCTGGGATATATCAACATGATATTCAGTAAATTTCAAGATCTAACGATGATTAAAATTTTAATGATGATAATTTCGATCAAATTAAATAAAAAATTCATGATTTTGAAGTGGGAAAAATTGAGAAAACCTGGAGAGTTCAGTGCCTATATAGTAATATTTTTAAACCAGTATATCCAGGTTATATAAAATTTATGGTTTTATCAATAGTGTTAAGATTGGTAAACATAAAATATGTAATCGATGGAGTGATATGAGTTCTACAGAATTGTAATATCTGTTAAAATATAGAATACCTAAAGACCAAAATATGCCATATTTGAATTATAATAGGAAAAAATATCATCCTCAATTGGAGTGGGTTTCCGGATGATACATGACTACCCCAATGAATGTGCGTTTAAAAGGAGGGATATAATTCTCTTTCATGGTGTCCTAAATGAGGGATATGATGTAATAAGTTAGAAGAAAAATCAAAGGCTGGTTTATTTATTTTCTTAAGTTCCAAAAATCATACTAAGGAAATTTTGTATCTTCTTATAATTATTTGTTTGGAACATTAATAATAAAATTCAAATAATTCCAAAATGTTAAGATGGTATGTATATGAGTAAATATATGATGAAAAATTACATCATCTAACTGATTGTATATTGTGGAAAGAAAATAGATAATAGATTTCTATATATGGAAATAAAATTTGAAATCTTAAACTTGGACTATCCACATATGGAATGAATCCATATTACAGTCTTTCTATTAAACATAGTCCATAGCCATTTTTTTGATCATTTACAATTTATCTTCAAAATTTTATATAAAGTGGAAATATATCTTGTTCAATATAATGTTTTCTTGAAAAAAAAAATCTTGGAAAATAGTTGTATGTTTATTTATCACCATTAATTTATAATTTTAAACTCTTATATGTTGAAGGTATCATAGTATATGATTACAATAAAATAAATTATTTTCAATTCCATGGAATGATTATGTTCAATGTAAATTAATTCCTAGATTCTGGAAATATTTTTAGATATACATTTAGGGTGTATGAAGCATGTATAATTTGAAAAAGAAGGGACTTATTATTATAAACTACAACATGGGATAAAAACAGTGTACATGATCCATCAATTTTTTTCCTTTGGATCACACTGATAGAAGATTAACAAATGAATTCAATGACATAAAAGAATTTTATATTTAATATTTTCATACATATATTTAGTTTGATATAGTGAGAAACATTGATGTTATATATAGAAATATATAAAGACCTTATAATAATGGAAATATATGCATAAAAATATTTATGCTTTCCGAGATTCCATATTAAGATATCAGTAGGTGAAATATAATAATTATGTGATGTATGTTAAGAATAATATAAATAATAGTTTATTTAGATCATTGTTTGAAATTAAAATAAAATACTATGTATGGTTTAATTTCAATATTAGACTTAGTGTCAATGGGAATATTTTTGTAGTTATCATTTAGTTTTAATGAAAAACCAAAATACATGTCATTAGCTTTAAATAAATTTTCTAAGAGAGAGAAATTCAGTTCTTTCAGTTCCTATATGATATAAAATTGCCTTAGGGTTATTATTTCAATGTAATAAAAAATTGTTAGTTAACTATTTGAAATAAATAGACATGAAATCTCATGAATCTCAAGTTATGATGTAAAAATTCCTACCAGTTGAATTATATAGAATACAACCCATCCATGTTGGATTGGCCATCTTTAACAACCCAATGTTTTATCAATTGAAATTAATTTCTTATAAATATGGCATATAATCACATGAAATTACAACCCAAGAAACTACTAAGTACTATGTGACCTTTAAACAATATTTTTTCACTTTTCTGTCTTGAATTTCATGAATTTGACATACACGGTTGTGATCAGTAAGTTATTTGGAGTCTAATATGACCAACTTAATTTTTGGTGAATAGTAACCTACCCTTATGAATAGTAATTTTACCCTTATGAATAGTAATATAACCTAATGAATAGTAAACAAACCTATGATAGAATATAAATAAGATTCAAGTGGAAGTAGGATATACATATATCTTGGAATAAGAAAATAAATGTTTTAAAATCTATATTTTTCAAGAAAATTATGGTTATAATTAAATATTAAATTAATCATATTTATAATAAAATTTGAAAAATCGGTTTCATTTTTTTATTTTACTCATAAAAATTTGTTATGGTGAATTTTTGGGATTTTTTTGAAATACATGAATTTTTGTGGATAGTAAAATACATTAATTTACAATATAAATACATTATAATTGAAATCCACTATTCATGAAATCATAAATGTTGTAAGAAACAAAATATTAAACTCACATGAAATTATGAAAATTCTTGGTCTTAGAATCATCACGATTTCTTGTCTTATGGAAAAATAATAAATTAATGATTATAATATTATGAAAACCCTCCTCCCCTCCAATATAAATACCACCCATCCTTACCACTTTTCATCACTCCTCTCAAGCCTTGTGCCATGCCAATATTCTACCCAATTCTCTTCCGAAGATCCTTCCCCACGTCCAAAATCTCATATCCTCTTCAAAAGACCAAATACTCTCCCTTTAAGAGGCTCTTAGTGAAGGTTGATTAAGAGGTAAAATTCCTCTTTCCAATTACTTTATTTATTTTATGTTTTTTCCTTGTTTCTTTCCTCACCCATATTCACCCAAATGGTATGATAACTCCAATAAAATAAATTTAGTAGAATAATATTATTATAATGGGATAATTCATTATCTTCTTCCCTTTCCACATATTTTATTTGAAAGAAATGAAAACACTATTTGATATGTGTTAATTTAGACCAATTGAGGATGACAGGTAATTAATTTCCTTTATCGTCTTCAAATATGTTCATGAAAACATTTTCATGGTTGAACCAAACCATAATATATATTTTATTCTTCACCTATGGTTATGTAATCCTATTTTACACATGGTTTTGGTTTATAAAACAAAATGTGTTCTTGGTGGTAAAAAACCACCAATTTACCCAAAAGGATGTCACTAAAGTTTTATATAATGTTTTAACTTCACATTAAGTAACCAAATTATGTTTTCAAACATGTATCCTTCTAAGTTTTCAATAATAAAATATAACTTAAATTATTTAACAACAACCTTTATCATACTTTTTTATCCAAACGTGATCATAAGTGAACCAGTCATTAAAACCAAGCAAGCAAAACGGACCCGAATAATGAAATTGAACCTCTTAAACATTAAAAATGGTTATAAATGAAGATAAAAAGATTATAATAAATATTATACATATATAGTAGGTTTTTAATAATTAAATAATTAAACTAATTTTTTTATTCAGGTCATTAATAACAAATGGAGAACACCAATAGACTTAATGTAAGGGATCCTCTCCATTTCACTTTTATTCAAGAATATCCTCTATGCTATGACATTTTATGTGTTGTCCCTAATTATGGGGTATGATTTATCACCTCCCCCATAATTCCATAAATATGTGTAAGTGATTATAAACCGTGTTCTCTCTTGTGAAGACCTCTTAAGTACACCTGATACAATGTCGATAATTCCTAAGGAATTCTACCCGAACCGCCTTTATTTCATCAGGTTTCACTATCATTATTTTTACCCAAATGATTTTTTATTTTATTTTTATGATAAAATTTTACATTATGTTTATATGTTCTAAACTCAAGATCCAATATCCATCCCTCTTTTTCTATCAGGGATATACAAGCTTTTAAATAAATCTCACCTCGATACTTCCCAATAAAAAAACTCGTCTTAATGAAACTTCCCAAATTTTTACCCAATTTCAAGTGAACTTTATGCTTTGTCTTAAGAAACCATTTTATTTATAAAATCATTATTTTTTTTATGAAAACCTTCTTGGATCATGTCTAGTTTTATATAAAATTTTTCTCCCTTTTTTATGTTAAATGATCTTTAATAATTTCTATAAAACCGCACAAAAATGTTTTAATGCTAAAATTTATCAAATACATTTCTTACATGTTTTCACTTCTGTTTGACATCAACTACTATGATATATGCCTATTTTACCTTATAAACATCCATGAATGTTCTAATTATTTTCTTTATGGACACTTTTATGATATGGACATTTGTTATGCTTTATGTAATGATTGCGGTACCAAATTATTTCATGGGAAACCCTTATGTTTGAGTAAGATTGACTATTTATGATTATTTATGTGGAAACAATATTCATGTAATGTAAGATTGGGGTGCCCAGATAGTTCTCTAATTCATTGGGTAAATTTAAGTCTTATGACACTAGTGCAGAAAACATTTTTAATGTCACCATTTTTTACGTCGGTTATATATAACCGACGTGATAATCTGTAACACATAGTTTTTTACATCGGTTATTTTATAACTAATGTAAAAAATGCAGAGAGTAAATTTTTTTACATTGGTTATTTTAATAACCTACGTTATAAATCGTGCGTGTTCGTTTCTTACGTCGGTTATAAATTAACCGATGTAAAAAACCAAAAGCGGTGTTTTTTCGTATGTTATCAAATAACCGACGTAAAAAACGAGGTGTATACAAATTTTTTATGCCAGTTATAAAATAACAGATCTAAAAATTGCAGCATATGAGGCCTTTTTGAAGTCGGTTATTTGATAACCGACATAACAACCCAACCTGCAGAATATTTTACGTCGGTTATATTATAACTGACGTAAAAAACTGTTATTTCTGATGTATTTTTTACGTCGGTTATTCTATAACCGACGTAAAAAACCAACACATGGATTTTTTTACGTCGGTTATAATATAATCGACATAAAAAAAGCGGTATTTGATACATTTATAACGTCTGTTATTATAATAACCAACTTTATAAATGTAATAAAAATATATTATAACATCAGTCATTAAATAACCAACGTTATAAAACATTTAAAAAATTAACAGCCCCGTGGATTGTCATTTACGATTTTCTGATCGATAGTTTGGAGACTCGTCTCTCTTGCTAGGAAAACCATAATTGAATCTTAGATCTCATTGCGTTAAACTCTTTTTTCCATCAACATTTATCATATTTACACTCCTCGGATCTATCATCTCAACTTTCAACACTCAGGTAATCCTCCCATGAATTTATATCATTCATTTCTTTTCCCAGATAGTCTACATTTACATGTTGTAATTTTTTTAAAATAGGTAATATTCTTCAATTTCGAACCCTCTTACCTCATTTTTCCATCATCGTCTTATTTATTATCCCTAGATCTATTAGATCGACTCGTAATATTCACGTAAGCCTCACCTACTTCTATTTCGTTAGTTTTTGTTTTGTGAATGCCTGACATTGATTGTAATTTTTGTTATCATTGACAACTAATGATCTCATTCACCTATGTTACTACAATTTATATGTAAACCATTGTAATACACCAGTCTATGTACCAGTGTGATTTATTTTATAAATATATATAGTTTTTCATGGTGGAATGTTTGTTTTTGATCCTTTGTTGTTTCTATTTTTGATATCACATTTTTTGTTCCATAATCTATTTACGTCGCTTATTTTCATGGACTATTATATGTCTTCATATGCTATTAAAACCCGATTCATTGCACAATAGAGCATTTTAGACTAGTAGGAGATACAATTCATGGTTCTCATTTTGAATAATGGCATGATACAAAAACTAGTAGCTTTGGGTTAAAATCTCTAGATATGCCAAAACTAGTAGCTTGAGGTTAAAATCCCATGGTTCTAGGGGACTTTCAAGAGGGTTGGTGGCTGTTCAGGGGGTTGGGGCCTATCCAGGGTGTCCATGGAGGTGGGGGGGGGTGCAGTCAAGGGGTGTACGTGTGTGGGGGGGGTCCAAGGGGGTGGGGGTGTCAAAGGGGGTGGGGGCTGTTGAAGGAGGTGGGTCGGTGGGGGGGTGTCCAAGGAGGTGGGGGTTTGTCCAGAGGGTTTGGGGGGTTGTTCGGGGGGTGGGGGATGTTGTGAGGGTTGGGGTGTCTAGGGGGTGTCCAAGGGGGTAGGGGTGGGGGTGGTGTCCCAGAGGGGTGGGGGTGATGTCTAGAGGGGTGGGTGGTTTTCCAGTGGGTGGGGGCTGTCCAGAGGGTTAGGGGGTATCCAAGGGGGTTTCCAAGGGGGTAGGGGGTGGGGGTGGTGTCTAAGTGGGGTGGGGTGCTGTCTAGAGGGGTGGGGGATGTCCAGGGGTTAGGGGTGTCTAAGAGGGTAGGGGGTGGGGGTGGTGTCCAGGAGGGGTGGGGGTGCTGTCTAGAGGGGTGGGGGCTGTCCAGGGGGTGGGGGTGTCCAAGAGGGGTGGGGGGGGGGCTGTCCAAGGTTGTGGTGGTGTCCATGGGGTGTCCAAGGGGGTGGGGGTGGTGTCTAGGGGTGGGGGGGGGGGGGAGTGTCCAAGGGGGTGGTTGTATCCAGGGGGTGTCCAAGGGGGTGGGGGATATGTGTTAGTTGTGATTGACTACTGCATCATGGTTTCCGAGATTATGACATGATGATTTTGTCGTGATGATTGGCTTTACATTGTTATTTTCCTTATCTAAGATTTTATTTTAAATTTGATTTGATTCTCTGGTTTACTCCATTTTCTCTAATTTTCTATCAACTATTGTAGGCCCCATGGTTTTCTTTGATTCAATAGAATTTAAAACTATTATATCTAACTATATTTTGTTTTTAAAATAATATTGAAGCATAATTTTTAAATACGCATAGATTTGTTTTATATTTCAAAATTATTTTACATTCAAATTAGGATTTTTTTCATATAAACATATATTTGTCTTATCTTAAATATATATATAATTTTGATATTTTTAATAGGTAATAATGAGTCGAAGTTGGATTAAGGCACATCAAATAAGAAATGAATATGATGATGGTGTTGATGTATTTTTTGGAATTTTCTAAACAAAATGTTTCAAGTAGTGACATTTTTTCTGTCCATGCCTGAAATGTTTGAATATGAAGAAGTTGAAAAGTAGAGATATAAAAGATCATCTTATTTTTCATGTTTTTAAACCGAGTTACAGCCCTTGGATTTGGCCTGGTAAAACTGGACGGAATTTCACTAATGATGGCGATTCTCAAGATGGTAACTCTGATGAAATTGAAGAAATGATTCGCGATATTGTAGAAGAACAAATTGAGATAGAATCGACAGTTGCACGTCTATATGGTGATGCTGAAAAACCATTATATCCTAGTTATACAGATTTTACGAGTTTTTTGGCGGTGTTAAGATTGATTAAACTAGAGTAAAAGCATTGATGGAGTGACAGAAGTTTTACAGGGCTACTACAATTAATGAAAGACATTCTACCAAAATATAACAATCTTCCATATTCACATTATAAGGCCAAGAAAATATTATGCTCGATGGGATTGGGATACCAGAAAATACATGCCTATCCGAATGACAAAATTATATATAGGAAGGAATATGAATTTATGTTAGAGTGTCCTAAATGTTTGAAATCACGGTATAAGGTGAAAGAAAAATTACAATCTGATGTAGAGATTACGAAGATCCCTTCAAAGGTATTTTGGTATCTTCCTATAATTCATCATTTCAAACGTTTATTTGCTAATTCACATGATTAAAAAATGTTAATATGGCATGCTGATGAGTGGGTATGTGATGGAAAAATACGTCATCCAGCTGATTGTCCACAATGGATGAAAATTAATGCGTAGTATTCTATATTTGGAAATGAAATTAGAAATCTCATACTAGGGTTGTGCACAGATGGAATGAATCCATACTGAACCCTCAATAGCACACATAGTTCATGGCCTGTTTTACTGGTAATTTACAACCTCTCTCCTGATGTTTTTATGAAGTGAAAATATGTCATGTTGAGTATAATGATTTCTGGTCCAGAGGAACCCCAAAATGATATTGATGTTTACTTGTCACCGTTGATTGATGATTTGAAACTGTTATGGGCTGATGGTATTAGGGTGTAAGATTCATATAAAATTGAATATTTTCAACTACATACAGTTATTCTGTTCACTATAAACGACTTCCCAGCATATGGATATTTGTCTGGATACAGTGTTAAAGGGCATAATGCATGTCCAATTTGCGATCAACAGACGTCATATTGTCAATTTCATTATGGGTGGATAATAGTGTACATTGGTCATCGAAAGTTTTTGCCTATAGATCACCCTTATAGAAGACTAAAAAAGGAATTCAATGGCTCACATGAATTTTATACTACTCCAAAACCTTTATACCCTAATCTGTATTCTGAGAGGGTGAAAAACCTTCATGTGACATTGGGAAATACAACGAAATATGGTAATGATAGACATATTTAGAAGAAAAGGTCAATATTTTTTGAGCTACCATATTAGAGGTATCATGAAGTTAAACATAATATTGATATCATGCATGTGGAGAAGAATATATGTGATTGTTTTATTAGAACATTGTTTGATATTAAAGGAAAGACAAAATATGGGATTAATGCAAGACTAGTCTTACTATCAGTGGGAATAAGTTTGGAGTTATCTCCCACTTCTAAAGGAATATGAACACTTCTTTCCCCAGCTTGTCATAAATTATAGAATAGGGATAAAATAGCTTTTTTAAGTGTCTTCATGATATAAAAGTTCTTCAAGGTTATTCTTCAAATGTAAAAAATTTTGTCTCATTGAAGGACTTGATGTTGATAGGTATGAAATCACATGATTGTCACATCATGATGCAACAAATTCAACCAGTTGCATTGCGTTGAATATTTCCCATTCATGTCACAAAGACTATAATGAAGTTGTGTTATTTTTTCAATTCAATTGGTTACAAGGCGATTGATGTGAATGCTTTGACCATTTTGGAAAAGGATGCAATTTTTATAATTTGTCATTTGGAAATTTATTTTTCTCCAACTTTTTTTGATATAATGGTGCATTTAATGATTCATCTGGTTTGAGAAATAATGCTTTGTGGGCCTGTATATCTTCATAGGCTGTATCCTTTTGAAAGGTATATGAAGATATTAAAGGGGTATGTTAAGAATCTATATCGACCAAAAGCCTCCATTATTGAAAAGTATATTTCTATGTAGGTAGAACAGTTTTGTACGAGCTACTTGGCTGCGACACATCACATAGTTTTGCCTCCATCTCGCCATGAAAAATTTAGTAATGAGGGAAAGGGGATTCATGGCTTGAAAGTCAAATCATTGTCAGTTGAACAGATGAAGATGTTAGAATCATATATCTTGAATAACATCGCTGATGCCCAACCGTATATCACATTGCATATTAATGAGTTGAAAAAATTCCATACAAGGAAGAAAGAAATATGGATTTTGAATGATCAAAACAAAACATTTTTGTTATGGTTTAAAAAGACCTTTCTTGGTAGATCAGATGTATTAGAGACATTAAAATGGATAGTCAATGGTCCATATTTCACTACTGGAAAATTGCCCTATACCCACGGTTCAAAACCGTGAGTATAGCCCCCAAAACCGTGGGTATAGGCTATACCCACGGTTTTGGGAACCGTGGGCTGGAATGGCGTCGGGATAGGGGGGTCACCCTATACCCACGGTTTGGAGAAACCGTGGGGATAGGTTTCACACAGCGTGGCAAGTGCGTGGCCACGCTGGCAACACATTGACCCCACGGTTCTCAAACCGTGGGGATTTTAATTCTCAAAAAATATCTACCGCTGGGTATCGAACCCAGGTCTCCCATTAGGCGAGCCGAATTGGAAAAATTATCAGACCAACCAGGCAATTGTTATATTTTAATATATAAGCATATATCTGGGTATATATATTAATACGCCGAATTGAATTTTAAAAAAACCTCCAGCGGGACTCGAACCCGCGCCTCTTCTAAGGAAGCTCGCAGGAGCAATTTCGCCGAACCAACTAAGCTGTAACTCTCAACTGTTATATTAATATGCATTTTTATATTTATATTAATATTATCCACACGGTGCATATTAAAATTTTTTGGTCAAGGGGATTTGAAACCGCGACGTCCGGCATACGAGCTAAACGGATTGACCAACCAAGCTGCCGATTTTTTCTGTATATTAATTTTTGTAAACCTAAATATATGAATTCAAATCATTGGTAAAAATTTCCCCACCAAATTGTTTTTGTCTTCCCGCGCTATTTTTTTTGCCGCCATAGGCTATCCCCACGGTGCTACCAAACTGTGGGGATAGGCCTTCGAATTTTTTTTATCCCCACAGTTTTTGAAGAACCGTGGGGATAGCCCTAGAAATAAATACCTATACCCATGGTTTTGTAAAACCGTGGGTATAGGGCTTCGAGAAACACTCTATCCCCACGGTTTTAGGAAAACCGTGGGTATAGGTGACCAATACCCACGGTTTTCTAGAACCGTGGGTATAGGTTCCCACACTATACTTATACCCACGGTTTTCTAAAACAGTGGGTATAGGGCACCCCTATACCCACGGTTTTTCCCAAAACCGTGGGTATAGGTCTCTTTTCCAGTAGTGTTTAAATGTGATAACGTGGTCCGGTTATGACATTAATGGCTATACATTTCATACGAAATCTCTGGAAAACCGAATTGAAGTTCAGAATAGTGGTGTATTGGTGTTTGCAGAAGCAATGCATTTTTCGAGTGCTAAGGACAAAAACCCAATTTCTACATCAAGTGCATATTATGGAGAGATTGAAGACATATGGGAGGTTGATTACTTTAAAATTAAATTTCCTGTTTTTAACTGTAAATGGTTTATCGACAACAACAGTGTTAGACATGATGAATTTGGAATGAAACATGTTAATATGAATAGATTAGAAGACACTACTGATTCTTTTATAATGTTAACACATGTAAAAAAATTCTATTAATTAGATCAATCAGATATGTAGTGGGCTGTTGTTTTATAAGGAAAAAAACAATATGTTGGTGAGAATGAACTTGATAAAGATGCTGATTTATGTGAGATCCCTACTTCCATGGAATGATTAACAAAACATAATGATGATCTTGTTGAAGACATGGTTTGTGCCATAAGGAACGATCACGACGAAGTAATTTGGGAAAACAATCCATTTGTACATTCCTAAAATTACAGGTATCATACATTTATTTCTTTTTTACATTTATTTTTTTCATAAAATGTTAAATATTATATGTTTTTTCTTTATTAAAACATTAATTAAAACAAAATAAGTATAAGTTTTTGTTTGTTTTATGTTTTTTTAGTTTAATTTATCATGTTTACCATTAAAAGAATTATATATCTATTATTTTTGTTCAGTAACAATTACTTTACCATGTTTACTAGGTTTAACATGTTTACCATGTTTACCATGTTTACCATCTTGACCATCTTGACCATATTTACCATTTTTTAACATGCTTACCATATTAACAATGTTTACTATTACGTAACTTACTACACTTTTCTATTTTCTGATTACAGTAGTATTAAAATATATGAATTTGTATATTTGTGAACTAATGTTTGTTTTTTTATTTTAAGGATAATGAAAGATCATTCAGTTGATCAACCACATGATTCTGGAGAAGAGAATATTGGCCATACCTTTGGGTAGGAACATTCACATAATCCTCTAGATGTTCCTCAATCTTCCTCATGTGATCTTATTACGGAAAAGAGTTCAAAGGTTGGTAAACGTGGGTGCACACGTTTACCGAAATTAGCACTTGCTCGTACGCAACACTAGAGGATAATCGTTGAGTTTGATGATGATGATATTCCTAGAGGTCCAAATGCAAAAGATTTTAAGAGTTTTGTATCAACTTAGCCTAATAGAAATGTAAGCATTCTGTATGATAACTGGAGAAGTGTGGGTAAAAGGATAATCTCTCAATTGTGGGAAACTATTTTGGTAAGATTTTTTTCTATTGTTTGGATATTATTTAAATCTTTCTAGTATATATAATATGTTTAACATCTTCTTTATCAGATGAAATTTGATATTCGAGACACTGGAGGAGTCAGAAATAAATACTTATCGTTGGCTGCAAGGAGATAGACGGATTTCAAATCAACCCTCTCATCTGATTTCATTTATGGTCATAGGAGTCATGACAATACATGTCATATATATCCTTTTATAGATGAAGAAACATGGAGAAAATTTTTTGAATGTAAAAGAAAAGACTCATTTTTGTTAAGGGCAATGTAAACATTTATAATCTTTCTTATATAAACGATCTTATTAATGTTTTGTTAATGATTTATTATTCTTAATTTACCAAAAACAAGGAAATCTCATCAGGAGATCCAATTTAAAAATGTATACCCTCATAGATTAACTCGGGGAGGGTATGCATTTTTGGAAGAACAAATGATGGTGGAAAAATGTCAACAACTAAGAGCCAAGTCTTCAAGCTCTGGAGAGGTGGACACTCCATCCTCTCTATCTAGACATGAAAAATGGAAGAGAGCTGAGATGGGAAAAAAGGGAAATATCTTTCTAAAGAATTGAGAATCGTAGCTGAGATGATTGAACGATATCTATTTTATTTATTTATGTTAACTATTTTCTTCATATAATTTCAATCATTATAGAAATGTTCAATTAATTAATACAGGTCTCTCTTGAGGAGCAGAGTTCACAGGGGGCATTTACAGCTACTGGGAGGCAAGATATTTTATCTGTAGCATTGGTAAAGCCCGAACATCCTGGTCGTGTAAGAGGATATCTGGAAGGTGTATTGGTAAGAAAAGTGTTTCCATGTTCTTTAACTTCTAATGTTGAGGGGGTTTATAAAAAAATATAATCATTGGAGGCTGAAGTTCATTATATTATTGCAATGATGGAGGAAGAGAATAGTGTTTTGGTACAGTCTATGTTTTTAGACATGCATAGACAATTTCAGACTGCAGCTCCCACTCCTCTACCTCCCCCTGTAGACCCCATTATTTATCCTCCACCTCCGCCAGTAGCTCCCTCTCCCCCACCTCAGCCTACGGACCCCATTTTTTATACTACTCCTCCTCCGCAGCTTCCTACTTATTGCGAGTTGTATGTTGATGATCCTCAACATCATATAGTTTCATATGGGTTAGTATATTGTATAGGAGATAAAGTTCATCATCAACAATTAGAGGTAGAGAATCATAGGGTCGTTGTGCATGATATTATTGATAGATCAGCTCGAGTACCATTACCTATAGATGAGGTGATGACAGTTGGACATAGTATCAACCATTTTTTAATTTGTCCATCCAGACTTCATCGACTCATTACCATAGAGGTATGAATGTTATATCTTTTATTTTATTTTTTTAATTAATGATGTTTTATCATTTGAAAACTAATATATTTTTCTTTTTATTTTTACAAGAATACTTCAAAGGTAACGAAATATTGTATAGACAACAACAAAGACAAATGGCTATAACATCAGAAACATATTCTTTTAGTCTTGACAGATTGTCATGATATTCAAATTTTTTGGCAGGTCAATATGAGTTTCCAATGGAAGCTAATTATTGTGGACGTCCAATAAATGTAGGGATTATGAAAAATGATATCATGGAGTTGTTTCTGAAGACAAGTTGGGCATCAACATGGTGAAAATATTTTCCATGTAAGTCTTAAAACCTTCTCCATGAATTATATTTTTTTAGAATGTATACTTATGTCTATTTTGTATTAGGAATATTTATAAAATTTGTGAGAGGAATGAGCTGACAGATGTATATGGATTCGTGGACCCGCAATTTATTTCCCTTAAAGCATGTGCATTAGATGAGGAACAAAGAATGATTTATATTACTGAAAGACTTGAATAGAATATAGTCACACAATGTTGGATTATTCCATTTTGTGAGAGGTATGAAACACATTTGTCTCAAAGAGTCCGTTATCTTTTAACATAAAAAACCACTAACCTTAAATTTCCTTTTATCAGTGATCATTGGATATTAGGGGTTTTTTGCCCGAGGGAGAAAACACTTTATTGGATATGCTATGTCCATGATGATGTGCGGGAAAGTTTTAAGAATATATTAGAAAATTAAGTTTCAATTTCTCAATAGTTTTATATATTATAATGAATTTTAAATTTACCCTATTATTATTATTTTCTAATAGGGGATGGGTCTACTTTTGAAAAAACACAAAGAAAAGGTGTGAAAAGATAAAATATGTAAATGTGAAGGTAAATATCCATTTATAATTTGAACTTTTTGATTTATTACATAAAAATAATATATTGAATTTACACTCATTAAAACAGAATTTTCATGAACAACAAGGCGTCATCAAATGCGGATTTTATATGTTAAGATTTATGTATGAAATAATAACAACTGGAAGAGTTGTGAATTTTGACCTGGTAATATTTCCTCTTAAACTTTTCCATAATATTTCAATTTTATTTTTTCATTATACATGTTAACTACTATCCTTTTCATTTATATCTTTTTGATGACTGTCAACCCTATACTGTCGAAGACATCAAACACTTACAAGTGGAGTGGTAAAATTATTTTACAGGTTTGATTGAATTTTAGTTGTTTGTAATGTAAAATGTAATTTTGAATATTTTTGTTCTAATTGTGTATTTGGTAGTCATTTAGGTTTTATTTAGTTTTTTTTTTGAAGTTTACAGTATAAGTTTTGAATTTCATATATGTGAATGTTTAATATTTCTATACTTCTTTTTTTTGGTCTACTTATGATGGTTTTTTTGGTATGGATTTTGGTCTATAGGGAGGGGTCCCAAGGGTGTGGGGGTGTTCAATGGTGTGGGGGTGTCTAGGGGTCTGGGATGGTTGTCCGGTGGGGTGGGGGGGGGGGTCCTGGGTGTCCATGAGAGTGGGGGGGGGGGTGTAGTGCAGGGGGTAGGAGTGTTTCCAAGAGGTTGGAAGGGCTGTCCAGGGGAGTGGGAGGTTTTCCATGGGTGTCCAGGGGTGTGGGGGTGTCCTATGGGGTGAGGGGTTTTCAAGGGGGGATGTCCAGTGGGGGGGTTTCTAGGGTGTCCATGGGGATGGGGGGCAGTCCAGGGATGTGTTGGGGGCTGTCTAGTGGGTCGAAGGGGTTATGGTCTGTTTTTGGTAGCTTTTTGGTCTGTTTAAAGGGTGTGGGAGGGCTATCCAGAGGTGTGGGAGTGCTTTCCAGGGGTGTGGGAGTGTTGTCCAGGGGGTGGGGTCCATAGGAGGGTGGTGGATGTCCAAGGGGTGGTGGTGATGTCCAGGGGTGTGGGGGTGTCCAGGGGTGTGGTGGGGACAGTCTAGTGGGGTGAGGGAGTTCTGGTTTGTTTTTGGTAACTTTTTGGTCTGTTTCAGGGGTGTGGGAGGGCTGTTTAGAGACGTGGGAGTTCTATCCAGGTGTTGGGGGTATACATGATGGTGGGGGGGGGGGGGGTTTCCAGGGATATTTGGGGCTATCCAGGGGGTTGGGGGGCAGTCCAGGGGTGTGGTGGGGGTCGTCCAGTGTGGTGTGGGAGGGCTGTCTAGGGTGTGGGGGGTATACATGAGGGTGTGGGGGTTGTCCCGGGGTGTTTGGGGCTGTCCAGGGGGTCGGGGGGCGTCCAGGGGTGTGGTGGGGGCTGTCAAGTGGGGTGAGGGGGTTCTGTTCAGGGGGTGGTGGGAGGGCTGTCGGTAAGTTTTAAATGTTATCAATGTAAATGCTTAATTTTTCTTTAGTTCTTGTTTTGATCTACTTTTGTTTTTGTGGTACGAATTCTTTATTTGGTTTCCGGTTGTTTCTAGGGAGAGCAAAGGACTGCATTTTATTTTATTTTTAAAAAAATTGGTCTTCCACGTTGGTTATTTTATAACCGGCATGATAAAGGAATCAGGAAGGGTTTATCACATCAGTTTTTTGAATAAACAACATGATAAAAACTTGTGGAATGGTTTATCATTTCGTTTATTTAATAAACGACGTGATAACCCCCCCCCCCCCCCAGACTGGTTTAGCACATCTGTTATTATATAACCGATGTGATAAACCATTTCCCGGGGGTTTATCACGTCGTTTATTAAATAACTGACGTGATAAACATCCCCCACACAGGTTTATCACGTCGGTTATTATATAACCAATGTGATAACCCCCTGGTTTATCACGGCGGTTATATGATAACCGGCGTTATAAACCCTCCCCCCTAGTTTTTGCACGTCGGTTATTAATTATCCGACGTGAAAAACACTGCGATGTTATGTTTTTTGCGTCGTTTATTAAATAACCAACATAAAAACGTTATTTATAACATCATCCGTATTATTGTCGGCTAAAAACTGACGTAAAAAATGAAAAATAATCGACATAAATAACATTTTTTTCACTATTGTGAGATGCTTTGTGCAACGGTCTTGGTAGTGAGCCTTAGCTTGTGCTACTATGGGAAATGAGATTAGCAGTTAGCCTTGACTCATACTACTATGGAAAATGATATTGGTGGTTAGACATGACTTGTACTAAAGTCATGTTTTAGGTTTTTTGAACATTTATATGATTCCATGTTTAAATGACCCATTTTTAAATTTTATTATTCCATACATTAGATTCCTTATTATATCATCATGTCATGCCTTCAATACCATATGCCAATGTTGTGTTCTTACATTTATTCCCTTATTGGGCTTCTAGATTATCTATTTGTTCATTTTATCCTCAGGGTACCCTATGCAGATGTAAGGGATCAATGTATGTTTGGATCTCTTTATGGATATTAAATAAAGAAGTGCTTTTTTGTCCCATGTTTATGTATTATGTAACTATTCTTCCAAGACACAAGAAATAATGTTCCTTGGCATGTACTTGGATGAATAATCATTCATAAAATCATGTAATGTTATATGTAAAATGATATGGTCGCTATAGTTGGTATCAAAGCAAGGTTTAGTTATTTTTGGTGATTAGGAATAAACAACCTTAATGAGAACCTTAAGGATAAGGTGAAGTATAAGAAAACATCCCTAAATTTTGATAAGTATAGAGTAAGTGGTTTATCTTGAAAATAAATCCCTCTCTAGATACGAACTAGTAGAGGTGGCTCTGGCATAAATGTACCTAGGAGTGAGTGCTCCAACATGGTGTTTCGGGATAGGCTTGGGGTATCCTGGTACATGACAACAGACCTTTTTTCACTCTTGGTCTAACACTCATGGGGGATATGCTTTGGTAAATTCCTGAGATTAGTACAAAACATTATTGAGGGAATAAAAAAACCCATAAGAATATAACTTAAGAAATAGATTGTGGATAACCAAGATTTAAACCGACGGAATCACAAGATAGGATAACTTCTCCTCTATAATTTTATCCTTTTATGTTTAATGTTTCCTTTTTATGCTCAATAGATAAGTATTCAAGCCCTCTAATTGTACGTTATTTTTCTTAGTCAATGGAGGGAAATAGAAGACCATGTTCCAAAAATTAATGTGGTAGGAAATCTAAATATTTCTCTAATGATATTCCTGATATTATGGGAACAGGTGCTCAAAACATCATGATAGTACTTTTTCAGCTTACTCAAGTTATGAATAATAACTTGAATCATAAGGAATTCCCTCCTAATCTAAGGAAAGAACAAGTTTACATTGAATCCCTCATGTGGAAAAGTCCTACCATGTTTAGTAGATCTTTTGATCCTCTCCTTATGGAATATTGGATCATCATCATTGAAAAGATATTATAAGTCCTCCAATGCTCTGAAGAAGAGAAAGGTGTACTTACGGTCTATTATTTTGATGGGGAAGTTGATCAGTGGTGGACACTGATCAAGAATATGAAGCCCCATGAGGAAAATGATTCCATGGATTGGGAGGAATTCAAGAGGATGTTTTCCAAAAATTACTTTCCTCGAACCCTCTGTCACAAGATGGAAAGACCGTTACATAGACTCTAGAAGAATGAAGATGAGTCCATCAGTGAATATGAAACAAAATTTACAATTTTTTAAGGTGCTCCTCTGGCTTTGTCATGAACACCTAATGAAAGATGGATTTCTTCTTTAGAAGGTTATAGCCATGTCTATATAAGGTTTTGGTGATCCAATACTGTTACAGTTAAGAGGATATTGTTCATTTTTCCTTCAAGGTTGAAATGGAGATTGGATACTCTCAGTGGTCTCATGGTCCTGGTGACAAGAAGTGGAAAATGGGGAACAACATGGGTGGTTCAAAAAAAAATACCATGATGGAAAAAAGCCTCAATATCCCACTAGTATTTTTTTTGGGAATAAGCATCCTAGAAATTGTCTAAAGGGAACCAGGAATTGATTCAAATGTGGAAATATGGGACTTCTATCAAAGAACTACCAAAGGTATATGAAAAGTCCTGATAATGTGGAAGAAAAAAGGAAGGATCAGATCAACACTCAGCCAGTGGTGTTGTTTTACAACTGCAAATAATATAGGCATTATTCAAACAACTTCCCTAAGACAAGGGTTGTAGGAGGAAATCAAAAACATGAACCAAGGAAAAATAATGGGCTTATGCTATCACTACTACTGAGGTGGATCCCAAAAATGATGTGGTGATAGGTATACTAATTACTAATTCAATAATAATAAACGTACTATTTGATTCAGGTTCTACACATTCTTTCATATCTCTCAATTTTAGTAGAACTATTCAAACACCGCCTATAATCTTGTAGGAAAATTTATCTAGGAGGATAGAGAATGGGGAAATCATTGTATCCATGGTTTATAACACCTCTCCAGTTAACGTTTGTGGACTGAACCTCCGTGCAAATCTCATCATACTTTCTTTAGTGGAGTTCTATGCTATCTTGGGCATGTGTTGGATATCTTTATACAAAGACATTATCAACTGTCAGTTAAGGGAGATCACTCTTCACATCTCAAAGCATCCTCCGATTCTTTACAAGTGCAAGGATGAAGATGAATCTCATATAGAATCATCGTCTCAAGTGTGGATATTTCTCCTTTATGAGAAATCATATCTTTCCCAAATGATTGAGACAATGGAGATAATAATGCTTGAAAACATTCCCATCACGAGGGATTACATTGATGTATTCCCAAAATAGTTTACTAGTCTTCCTCTTAACCAAGAGGTTTATTTCTAAATTGAACATATTCCTGGATCTCTAACTATATCAAATACACCTTATTGAATGGCCACCATAGAGCTAGAAGAGTTAAAGAAGCAGTTACAGGAGAATATGGGGAAGGGTTTTATACGCCCTAGTGCTTCACCATGGGGTGCGCTAGTACTCTTCGTCAAGAATAAGGATGGATCAATGTGCCTCTGCATTGATTATCATAAGATCAATAAAATCACAATAAAGAACAAGTGTCCCCTTCCTCGTATAGATGACTTGGTTGATCTGCTTTGTGGGGCCTGTTATTTCCCTAAGGTGGACCTTCGATCGGGATATCACCAATTATATGTGAGGGAGGAAGATATTCCGAATACTACCTTTCTAAATAGGTTTGGACGCTATGATTTCATAGTGGTTCCCTTCAGACACACTAATGCTCTAGAAATTTTCATGAATTTAATGAATAGAGTCTATAGATATTACATCGAAAATTTTTTTGTAGTATTTATTGATAATATTTTGATATACTCCATGAGCAAGGAGGACCATGAGTATCATTTTAATACTATATTAAAAACATTGTTAAAGGAGAAGTTGTATGAAAAGTACAATAAATGTGAGTTCTGGATGGAGGAATTATCATTCTTGGGGCATTTTATCACAAGTAAATGGATATCTATGGACCCTTCCAAGATAAAATAATTGAAGAGTAGCCCAGGAAAACATCTCTATTGGATATCCATAGTTTTTTGGGTCTATCTAGGTATTATTTAGGATTTGTAAAGAACTTTTCATGATTTTCAAACCAAATGAACAATTTGACATGAAAAGGAGTAACGTTTTTCTGGACTCATGAATGTGAAGATTGTTTCAAGGAGTTGAAAAAATAGGCTTATCACTGCGCCAGTACTCACACTCCCAACAAGAGGAGAACCCTTTGTGGTGAAAAGTAATTCTTCAAAGAAGGTATTAGGTTGTGTACTGATGCCAAATCATAAAGTGATAGCCTACACCTCAAGGTAGCTAAAAATAAATTATCAAGACTATCATACACCTGATTTGGAGTTGGTGACGGTGATCATTGCATTTAAAATATGGCTTCATTATCTCTATGTGGAGAAGTTTCATATATATACTGACCAAAAGAGTCTCAAATATATATTCACACAAAAATATTTTAATATGTTCAAGTGAATATGGATAGTGCTCATCAAGGATTATGACTTCTCAATCTGATACCATCCCGATAAGGCAAATAAGGTGCCATATTCTCTAAGTAGAAAGGATTGTGCATATTTATCAATGATTATAATTGAAAAGGATCTGATCTTCTTAGATTTGTAGAGGATGTACATTGGAATCATTAGGGGAGAAACGTCATCAATCCTTTCTAAGATGATATCTCAACCATCCCTCATAGTCAAAATAAAGGATGATCAATGAAAAGATGTGGAACATATGAAAAGGGTGAAAGTTATCAGAAATGGAAAATCCTCAGAGATCATGATTGATGAGGAAGAAGTTGTAAGATATGGGTCAAGATTATGTTTACTATCTGATCCAGTGATAAAGAAGGGTCTTTTGAATGATTTATATAGCTCAACCTTCTCTATTCAGCCTGGGAGCACAAAGATATATCAAGATCCCCGAGAAAACTTTGTGTTGGACAATATGAAAAGGGAGATTACTGAATATACCTCAAACTTCTTGGTATGTTATCAATTGAAGGTTGAGAGGACAAATTCTAAGGGGATGATGACACCCCTACCAATACCAATATGAAAGTGGGAGAACATCACCATGGACTTTGTCACTAGACCTCCAAGGACATCCAGAGGAAGCAGTGTTATATGGTTCATTGTAGATGATCTTACAAAGATAGCTTACTTTATTGTGATTCGAGATGAATTATCATTAAATCAACATGCATTGATATATAACAAACATGTTGTAAGGATACATAGAGTACCACTACGTATTATATCTGACCGAGATCCATGATTCACCTCAATGTTCTGGAAAAGTCTCCAACATGCTCTAAGCACAAAACTGAACATCAGTATGGCCTATCATCCTCAAATTGATGGCCAATCTTAGCCAACCATTTAGACATTGGAAGACATGTTGAGGGAATATTATATGGAATTCAAATAATGATGGTAAAAACACCATCCACTGGTTGAATTCTCCTACAAAATCAGTTTCCACTCGAACAGACAAATGGAACCATATGAATCCATTTATGGGAAAAGGTGAAAAACACTTGCGTGTTGGGATGAAGTCAGTGATAGTAAGATACTCAGACCTGTATTGGTCTAAGAAATGGTAGAGAATTTAAAAACCATTCAGCAGTATATCAAGGAAGCCCAAAGTCAACAGAAGAGTTATGCATACAATCGTCGATGGGACCTTGAGTTCAAAATCAGAGACATGTGATTTCTATGCATATCTCTATAGAATAATTTCATGAGGTTTGGAAAGAAAGTGAAGTTATGTCATTGGTACATCATCCCCTTTGAGATCCTTGATCATGTCGGAGTTGTGTCCTATTGATGGTAACTTCTTCCTACCATGTCCAAAGTACATGACGTCTTTCATGTATCCCTATTAAGGAAGTACATACCAAATCCTTCACTTGTACTCTCTTCATTGGTGGTATAGTAGGAGGATGATCTTTCTTATGAGGAGAAGCTAGTGAAGACCAGAGATCATAGAGATAATTTTCTACATAAAAAGACTACTCAGCTAGTAAATGCAATATGGTGGAATTTTAAGTATGAAGAGGAAACATGGGAACTAGAGGAGGAAATGAAGGAAAATTATGGGCACCTGTTTGGGGCTTAGAATGTAAAATGAAATTTCAAGGGAGAAATTTCTTATGGAGGAAGAATGTAACAACCCGATTTTTATAAATCAAATTTTTTTTCTTATAATTGTTTTATGTAATAACATAAAATCACTACATAATGAACTAATAATTACTATGGGACCTTTAAATATAAGTTGGTCACTTCAATGTTTTTTATTTTGAAAATCGGACATACACTGTTGGGATCAATAAGTTATTTGGAGTCTAATATGACCAACGTAATTTTCAGTGGATAGTAACATAACCTTATAAATAGTAATGTCTCCCTTATGAATTGTAGTATACACTAATGAATAGTAACCATACTTATGATATAATATAAATAAGATTCTAGGGGATGTACGATATACCTATATTTGGGAATAAGAAAATAAATTTTTTAAAATTTTTATTTTTCAAGTAAATTATGATTTTAATTAAATATTAAATTAATTATATTTAGAAAATTATATTTGAAAAATTGATTTCATGTTATTATTCTAAACATTGGAAAATTTTTATAGTGATGTTTTGGGATTTTTCTAAAATACTTTAATTTTTTATGAAGAGTAAAATACATTAATTTACCGTATAAACACATTATAATTTAAATCCTCTATTCCTAACTTCATAAGTGATGTAAGAACCAAAATCTCAAATTCAAATTCCCTTATGACTATTCTTGGTCTCGTAATAATCACTATTTCTTTTCTTATCGGAAAATAATAAATTAATGATTGTAATATTATGAAAACTATCCTCCCGTCCACTATAAATACCGCTCATCCTTAACTTTTCTCTTCACTCCTCTTAAGCCTTGTGCCTTGCCAATATTTGGCCCAAATATTTTCCCAAGAACCTTACCTACACCCAAAATCCTTTATCCTCTTTAAAAGACCAAATCCTCTCCCCTTAAGAGGCTCTCAAATAAGGATGATTCAAAAGGTAAAATTCCTTTTTTCGAATTCTTTTATTACTTTTAATTACTTTTTGTTTCTTGTTTCATTCCTCACCCCCTTCAACCAAATGGTATGATAACTCCCATACCATAAATGTACTATAATTTTATTATTCTAATGGGATAATTAATTATCTTCTTCCCTTTCCCCTTCTTTTATTAGAAATAAATGAAAACATTGTTTGAGATGTGTTAATTAAGTACAATCAAGGATGACAGGTTATCAATTTCCATTAGTGTCTTCAAATATAGTAATGAACCCATTTTTATGGTTTAAAAAGACCATAATATATGTTTTATTTCTCATATATGGTTTTTTAATCCCTTTTTACACATGATTTTGATTTATAAAACAAAATGTGTTCTTTGTAGTCAAAAACAACTAACCATTCACAAAGGATGTCATTAAAGATTTCAATAATGATTCAAATTCACTTTAAGTAACTATATTATGTTTTCAACCATGTAACATTCTGTATGTTAAATAAAAAAATATAACTTCAATTCTATAAATCCACCTTTTTCATACATGTTTATCCGTACATGAAATTCAGTGAACGAATCATTAAAACAAAGCAAGAAAAACAAACCCGAACTACGAAATTGAACATATTAACCAATCAAAATATTTATAAATAAAGTTAAAAATATTATAATAAATATTATAAATATAAAATAATTTCGTTACTTATTAATTAATAAACCAAATTTTATTATTCAGGCCATTATTAACAAGTGGAGAACACCAACAGACTTAAGGTGAGGGATCCACTCCATTTCAATTTTTTTCAAGAATGTCCTCTATGTTAAGACATTTTATGTGTAATTTATAATGATGGGGTATGATTTTGCACCTTCCCCATACTTCCCTCATGATTTATAATTTATTATAAAAATATTTATCTCTCATGAAGCCCTTTTAAGTACACCTGATACCATGCCGATAATCCATAAGGAATTCTTCCCAAACCGCCTTTATTCCTTTGGATTGCTCTATATTTGTTTTTACCCAAATGAATTTGTCTTTTAATTTTATAATAAACTTTTAAATTATGTTTATATGCTCCAGAATTCATGTTTCAATATCTACCCCTCTTTCACTTTTGGGGATATACAAGTTTTTATGTTAATCCCCCGTCGATACTTCCTAATAAGCAAACTCATTTTAAGGGAACATCCCAAATTTTTACCCCATTTCAAGTGCACTATATCCTCTATTTTAAGCCGCCATTGTCTTTATTTAATCAGTTTTTTTATCATGAAAACCTTCTAGGATCACTTATTGTTTATTATAAAATATTTTTTCTTTTTCTATTTTTAAATATCTTTAATATTTTATTTAAAACCACACAAAAATGTTTTAATGCTAAAATTTTTCAAATACATTTATTACTTGTTGTCACTTAGGATTGAATTTACTTACCATGATATAGTACTCTTTTACCTTATGAATTTCCATGTATGTTCTAATTCCTTTCTTCATGGAAAAATTCATTACATGCCCACTGGTTGTACTTTATGTCATGATTGTGGTACCCAATTCTTTCCATGGGTAACCCTTATGTTTGAGTAAGATTTATTATATATGATTCTTTATGTTGAAAAAATATTTTTGAAATGGAAGATGGGTGCACCCAAATATCACTCCAATGCATTGGGAAAAGTTAAGTCTCAGAAGATACTATGTGCATTAGTCATGACAGTTAGCCTTGGCTTGTGCTACTATGGAAACATGATTGGTGGTTAGCCTTGACCCATACTACTATGGGAAACAGGATTGGAGGATAGCCTTGACTCGTACTAAAGACGTGTTTTATGTTTCTTTCACATTTAAAATATCATGTTTAAAGGATCCCATGTTTATTTTGTATGATTCCATACGTTACATGCCTTTTTATATCATCATGGCATGCATTTTATCACATGTGATAATGATTTGTTATTATGGTTATTCCCTTACTAGGATTTTAGCTCATCCCTTTGTTCATGTTTTCCCCGGGTTACCCTATGCAGATGTAAGGACTCAATTAATGTTTGTATTTTTTTTATGGATATTAATTAAAGAATTTCTTCCCATGTTTATGTATTATTTACCTAGTCTTCCAAGACACCAGACTTAATGATCATTGGATTGTACTCTGATGTATAATCACAATTAAAATCGTGTCATGTTATATATAAAATTCTAAGGTCTCTATACCATCACCATGCTATGTTATTTTTTAAATTAAATTTGTAAAATGTGATGGATTTGAATTCATTGAAAATATTGGATAATTATTTAGTCGATATAATTTTCAAACTATAATTGTACATTCAATAATATTTTTGTTTTAATATCAAGGTACATTTAATGGTTTAATTTGTGAGATAAACAATACATGGTGGATCGTATAATTATAATAGATGTATCCATTTTAAAGGTATATGAATATTTTTAATAAGTATTTTAAGAATTCATATTGACCAAAAACATCTATCGTTGAGGATTATATTTATGAGGAGGTGTTATAGTTTTTTTAGACTCATTGTCTACAGTAGAGTATGTTGCTTTTCTAATATCTCATAGTAAATGAGTCAGTTATTTTAAATGGGGTATATAGCTTAAAAATATAGTCAGTGGGAAGCGAAAAAATAAAGATTGAGCATTTATATATATGGAATAACACAAATAGATCTTAGTCATATATAAAATCATATATTAATGTGTTATGACAATGTTATATGAAGAAGAGAGATATGTGAGTACTGAATGGATATGAGAAAAAAATTCCTTATGGTTTAAAGAGACTGTGCATGGTAGATCTGATACATGAGAAACATTTAGATAGCTATAGGGTAAAACATGTTTAAATATGCTAACATGGTTCGAGTATGACATCAATCTCTATAAATTTTATAACAATGGTAATGAAATTATAAGTGAAGTTCATAACAATGGTTTAGTGGTGTTCCCTAAAGTAATAAATTTTTTCATGTATAAAAGAAAAAAACAAATCACCATATCAAGTAAAAATTATGAGTTATTAAATATATACGGGATACATATTACATTAAATCCCATGTTTCGGTGTTTAAATGTAAATAGGTTTTTGGTAACAATAGTGTTAAACTTGAATAATTTTGAGTGACACTATTAGATATGAATAAATTGGAATGAAAAGGTGACCATTTTATCATAACAACATGTGAGAAAAAAATTATATGTTCTTAACCCATCAAACATGAAGTGGACTATTGTCTTAAAAAGAATATAGTATTTTAGTTATGAAAAAGTTGACAATATTGATGAATCATATGGGATCTATACTCCTGTTGAAATATTATTAGAGGATATTGATGACCATGACATAGATAAGGGTTATGTCATATATAATGATCATGATAATGGAATATATGAAAAACAATCTATATTTAATATCATAATATTATAAGTATTATATATTTATTTCCAATTCAATTTTTAAAATTTTATAAAGCATATGATATAATGTTTTCATTAAGTATTTTATTTCTGTCACATTTTTTAAGAAAAATGATAAAAGTTTTTATCTAATACAAAACAAATTACATATAAATATTAATTTTTTAAATAATTCATTTTAAATGTTACTTATTTTTTGTTTTCTTCATTTAATATCATTTCATGTATCATAAATGTAGTAGTAATTTTGTATCATTTTATTAACCAACTCTAACTAATGTGATAAAATATGTGTTTAGTTTTGTTTAGTATTTCATGTATCATTTTTTTAACTTTCATTCAATTTTATGTTTAACATTTGGATTTATATCATATTTTATTTAATTTATTCATACTTTTATATCATTTCATTCCATATAAAATTTTCAAAAAAAATTAGTATTTTAGTTAACTATTCTAACCCATATGATCAAAAGTGAGTTTTTTGTATCATTTTACCATTGTTTTTCATTTTTATATGTAATATTTATATTTTTATATATGTTAATTATGTTTTATTATTCTATATATATCATTTCATGTCTCAAAAAAATTTTCTATATTTTTTTATTTTAATAAACTACTCTAATGAATATGATAATAATTTTTTAAGTTTAGTTTAGTTTTTTATATCATTTTCCAATTATTAATCATTTTTATATGTAAAAGTTGGATTTCTATAATCCTTTACTTATATTTTTTTCTTCTACCTAAATCATTTCATGTCTCATAAATTTTGTTATCATTTTTTGAGTGTTTTTGTTAACTAGTCTGACAAATATGATAAAAAGTGTATTTGGTTTAGATGACATATTTTTATATTTTCTTCCAATTTTTATTCGATCTTATATATAATATTTTAATCTTCTAATATTTTAAAAATTATTTGTTAATTTTATTTATAGAATCATGACATATCAAATAGTTAAGTAATCTTGATCTTCTAGGGAGGACCCTCCATAAAATTTTGTTAAGGAGCCTCTTAAATCCTCTATATAAGAGTTTTTAACATATAAAGGGAAAGATAAATCATATAGGGTTGGTAAATGTGGTATCAAATATTTACCTAAATTATCACTTGATCATAGGAATAAGTAAAGTAAATCTATTGAGTTTTATGATAACGGAAATCTTACAAGTCCATGTTCAATTTTATTTAGGAGTTTTTCACATATACTAGTATGAGAAAATAATTAGATTTTTGATTTCTGATTACAGAAGTGTCGACCAGATGATACTATCACATTTATGAGGGGCCATTTTGGAATGATAGTTTATTATTATCTTATTTATCATGATATATTTATAGTAATAATTTATTTTTTTCCTTCTCATTAAGTGACATATAATTTACCTGACAATAAAAAATTTAGAATGAGATTTTTGTCCTTTTCTTTCTAGAAATAGAAGGATTTAAATCAATAATAAATTAATATTTCTTAAATGGAAGAATAAAAAATTAAAATCCATGTAAAATATATGTTTTCCTAGATGAAAATATATGGAGTAATGTTTTTGAAAGTATGCTTTTGAAATCATTTCTGCTAAGTGAAATGCTAATTATTTGAAGTTAGTTTTTTTACAATCATTAAAAATAAGAATATTAATGATTTATTTGTCTGTAATCAATTGAAAAAAAAATCGAATCCGGATATATAAATAAATAATTTATACCAATATAAGTTTTATTATAGAGCGTATTTTTTACTAAGAAGTATGAAAAATTGTGATTCAAGTCTTCAAAATACATAACAACTGCCACTCCTTCCCCCAGGATAGACATTAAAAATGAAAAAAATTTGGTCTGGATAATGAAAAATTGAAAATATATTATAGAAATATTCAAATATGTAGTTTAAATGATTGTAATAATCTACTTTAGTTATATATAAACACTTTATATTTGGTAATTCACTAATAAAATTTTGAAATATTCATTATAAGAATACCATGAATAGTAAAGAATATAGGGGTCCTTAACACCTAAGGGTGGGAAGGATATTTTGGATACTATATTGGGAAAGTAATATCACTCCAGTAACATATGAAGATATGAGGTGTATTTATCTATTAATAAAATATTCTTCCATTCTAGTACTTCTTCAAGGTCGGAGGTACATAAAGGAAAAAATACTCTTTAGAAGATAAAGTTATAGAGATGGGTGAGATAGTGGAGGATATGATTAGGTCTTTGGTATCGTTGATGTTTGAAATCTTCTTCAGATAGTTTATGTATGTGTATCACACTCCTCCACATACTCCTTAATATATCCCCATCCACTATGAGTTATATTTTAATGGTCCTTATTATCATATTAGAGATTTTGATATCATACATTGTATTAGGGATACATTACATCATTTTAGAATTTATATGGATCAGTTTAGTGTAATTAAATATCATATTCTAAATAAATTATCTAGAGTACCCATTCCCAACTGATGGGGTATCAATAATGGAAAAAGTGTTCATTATTTTTTTACATTCGACATATTATCTTTTATGGAAACAAACAACTAAGGTATACAAAGATTATATCTATTATTTTATATTTTTATAAAATTTAATTTATTATTTTTTTATATACATATATATATATATATATATATATATTTGTATTTTTTTAAAGTTAAATAAATACTATATAGAAAACAACAAAATATTGCTGGTATTCAAATTCAACTTCTACTTTTTTGAAGGACTTTCTAAATATCATCATATGAATTTATATTGTCATAATTTTATGATATGGAAATTACAATTGAGGCTTATGTCCTTGATAATATCCATATTATTTATAGGAAATTTCTCTTGTATCATACAGATTTATTTTAGTCCTCATAGTGACACAAGTATTTTCTCTATAAGTTGATTATCATATTTTTTGGACTATAAAAACTTTATCTAACTTACTACCTATTTTTTATTAGTTATCTTCATAAACTTTCTATTACGTACTATATAATGTTTATTTACAGATTCATTGACCCAAATTTTATTTTTCCAACAACAGAGACAATTCAGTATGGTGAAATAACTGATTCTATTTCAAAATGAATTTAGAATAAATAAATTAGGAGTTAGATAATTCTTTATCTTAATGGTTATGAAAAATATATTTCATATAGTAAAATATAACTTAATTAAATAACCACACCCATTATATTATTATATATTAGTCACGATTGTATGTTATTAATTTTTTATACATAACAAAACAACACTTACAGATTATTCTCTATACATGTTGACATGAGAGGAAACATTTATTTAGTATTAGAGATGTATGTTTGATTATTTTAATCTGTATATATTATAATAATTTTTTTTCATTTCAAAGTTATTATTTTCAAAAAGGGAATATAGATACTATAACCAATAAGTAAGAAAAAGGGGAAATTTTCTGTTATGTGTTCACAAATTTGTATTATTTAATAATAACTATAATTTAACAGATACCAAAAAAATATTTTCAATTGATAACTTATTTGGTAACAAAATTTCTATCATTGAAAGAGAGTTGTAAAATGTCGGCATTTTTTCTGAAATTGTGTATGAAATAATTACAACTGTAATAGTTAAAACTTATGATAAGGTTAGGTTTTATTATAATTTTTACTTTGATTTACTATATCATTATATTGTGATTATTTTTTGAATAATTTTTTAAATTTATATCTTTTTAATGATCCTTGATCAATTAATGTAAATGATCTAAATCATATATAACGAGTATTGGTAATAAATTTATAAGATTGATTTTTATTTAGTTTCTCTCATTATATTTATAATTTAGATTTTCTATTTTTACTATGAAATTTTAAATTTTGTGTCATTGTAAGAAAGTCATATGTTATTATATAATTGAATTATATGTTTTACAGATAGGCCATATTGTTGTTGGCCGTAGTTTTTATATATAAAAGTTAATAATATTGTGCTTTTAAATATTATTTTTTACATCAAAAATGAAGAAGATCTATTTTAACATCAGTTATATAAAATAATATAGGTTAAAATATATCTTCCACATTATTTATTTTATTACCAATAAGTAAATATTAAAACATCATTTTTGGGAGGTTTCTATCATGAGTTGTTACAATATCCCACATTGAAGTTGTTTTATACATCAATTTAAATAAAATATTTAAAAACATATAAAAAATTTCACTTACAAAGACATCACTTTTTTACTAATGTTAAAAATTAAACCAAAAACAATGTAAAAAACATTTTCTACACTAGTGGATTCTGTTGGGGAGTTTTTCTTTTCAAAAAATTGTTATCCTTCTTATTCAGTATAAAACCTATCAAAATCACCATGGTGTAGAAGGTTAATAAATTTACATGTACTATTTTTAACGAAGTTCACCGATTGAATAGATGACGGCATCCCTATTATAGAGTGGCAATTATCCCACATACATAACTTCTCTTTTATTGTCAAGATAAGGCTACCAGAAAGGGTATTCCTTTGAAACTACTACAATTATTGGAACCACCCAATTTTAAATAAGAATGAACTTTATATGAAATATTAAAATACATTATCTTTGAATATTAATCACTATGAAAGCTCATGTTAATAGTGGATTTGAAAGATGTTAATATCTTCCATCTCACTTTTATTGAAGTCAAATTGGTTTTCCTCTCCTTCTCATTTTTTCTTTGAATCACTACAAAAAAATATCTCAATATATCTTCCCCACAAAAAAACAAATTTATAACTTTATTCTATCGATTTTCATCACACATAAACATTATTATAGTAATCCCTCATATATTAATCTATGAATACATCATTTTCAACTTTTCTATTACTATAAATTAATAAATATCAATAAAATTAAATTTCATAAAATTAATAATAATATCTCATTAAAAACATTTTTTGATGTCCATTTAAATTTGATCAAACTACAAATGGGAAATCCTACATCCAATATTTCAATAAATTAATTTTATATATTTTCAATTTAATATCCTGAATTATTTCATAAAATTTAATTAAGACACTATATTTAATTATATATTAAATATTTATGAATTTCTACTCATTTAATTCCACTAAGAACATGGATTTATTTTCAGTAAATAACTCCATGAAAAAAAACAATGATTTATTTCGATGTATGTATACTTACATGCACAAACTGATGTAGTGTGAAACATATCATCATGGAACGATCTTTTGTATTCAAAGATTAAATATTTCTACATGAATCATGGCTCTGATATAATAATTGTGACATTTATAATCAAATAACATCATATAATCATATGGATTTTTATTGATGATTAAATAGATAAGATATTCTAAAATTATGTAACACTCTATGATATCTTTTTTATCCTTAAAAATAGTCTATTCACTCATACATGGATTCATGGTTACCCATACATTGGCCAATTTTATAATGACTTTTAATTTGGAATACTTCATTTAATCTTTAATAAGCCCTAGGTTACTCAAAAAAATCCAATAAAATCTCATATTTATTCTAATTTTACACTAATTTATATTAACATAGACTTTATAAACTTCCAGTTATTCTAACCTACATTCTGAGATTTTGGAGTATTTTTTATTCGGATGCCAGTTTATTCTTACACAATACTAAAATTCTATAAGTTAGTCATTCGTAACTATGATTTTCTCTTTCATTGTCCTAAACCAAACTATACCATTCCTAAACCAGAAAATTTAGACATCCCATGACATAACCCAAGGAACATTCATGATCACTCTTTCTAGAAAAAATTTACATCAAATCAAAGTGATAATTTGTACAAAAATCCCAACCCTAGTAGGGTATATTCATTGGTTACTTTATTTCATTGGAATAATATACCAAAGAACCAAATTCTATTGGACTGAACTGTTTGGTAGTTTTAAAAAACTAGATACATATTTGAAACATTCGTTACAATTGAAAATATTTAATACATCATAGTGGATCCTTTAAGAACATCATTATTCTACTATCTTAACCATGTATGTGAATTCTAATAAACTTCCTGACATCCTATGGTGAAATAAAACATACAAAATGGGTGCTATCATATGATCAGTAAGGGTATGTGTATAATATAAACTATTAAAAAAATAAATAACAATTATGTTGTGTTAAACAACTAAAACACATTACATTTAATCAATAACATGATTATAATATGACTGGAATAAAAATGGTCAAATAATTCCATATAAATAATCACATGAGCTAGAAAACATAAACATGTATTTTATAATTATTTAATAAACCTATGTAATTCAATAACTAATGTCAAAATTAGGAAATTCGTAATGTCGTAAACATGTTTTCAATGGTTCAGCAAAGACACTATAAATAAATAGGTAAGACATTTTACAATACCCAAACAAGTTTGTCTCATAAGACCTATTGATCCATTGAGTGGATATAGTGAGAGTGTCTAATTACATAATAAGTCCAATAAATTCTTAATTTGGAATAGTTGAAACATAGTAAACATATACATTTTTATTGAAACTAGTATACAATAAATAACTTTACCCAATCAAAAAACATAATAACAAAACATTCATGGAAATATGGTGAATGATATCAAAATATTACATTCCTAGTAAAACTAATCATAACACACCCAATAAAATATGGTAGATTATATCATAAGTAATTAACCTCAATGAAGCATAAGATTCAATAAAGGATGTTGACATAGATGAAAATAGTATATTAATACCATTGAAAAAATCTTTAGCAAAATATCATTTTTTCATTGAAATCACATATTTTAAAAAATGCACAATGAATAAAAAAAATATTTGAAAATAGCCTTATAAACTTTTAAAGTAAGGTTAAATCATTAATTCATCATGAATTCTAGAAAATATACTCATGTTGTAAAGGATAAAAAAACATTCCTTCTGTATTTTTTCAAAAAATTCCCAAAGTACCTCACTTTGATAATGACAAAAAGATACATTTCAAACTGTTTTTTAATAAGTCAAACATGTATAAAATTACTTTAAACAATAATAGGATAATATACACCGAAAAAATAAAAAAAAAATTATGAAACTTTTATATGGAAGGTAAATATTGTCCAGTGGATACTTAAACATAAATAATCTTGAATAATGATTAGATTGTGAGATAAACCATTAATACATTATAATGATTTGAATCGTATGCCGTATGAAAAAATAAAATTAAAAAAAACATAAAATATCAATAGAAAAAATAAATTTATGATATAAAATTTTAAAGGTCTGTTATATACACCTCATAAAAGATTATATGGTCATAACAAAAAAAATATGTCTCAATGAAATAAAACTAAGATGATGTCACTTACAAAGATTATATCATTAATGTTAATGTTAAAAAATTAATTGATTCTGTGTATTCACTTTAAATCCAAATGAAAAAATTGTAAATAAAAGTATAAGATTATAAAAATTCATTTCACACGTAATCTTTGTATGACATAATCAATAAAGTATAAGTTTAACCCAATGAATGTAAATGGAGTTAAGAAATCACATACCTCATTCTTCCCTTTAGTTATTCATACTTGAATATATTTTATAATGTTTTAAATGGTCTTATTAATCTATTCTAAAACTATATTAATATTTACAATACATTATAAGATCCTGTTATAGAGTATTAAAACTCTTTCATTAATAATATTTCATTATTTTTATTATTTTGTGCATGATTGTTTCATGGTTTCATCGCTTGTTAACTTGTGTATAATTGTGGAGGTTCTTGTCGAATGGAAATAAAATTACATAAGTGAAATTAAATGGTATTAATTAACCTCCATAATTTTAAATAGTCATGTATATCATTTTTATTTTTATTACAGGAATGATTAATTTGGTAAAATGTTAATGATAAATGTTTAGTTTATTTTTGTTGTTTTTCCAACCATCATGGACTAGTTTCATTTTATTTAATATTATATCTATATAATAGTTCTAAAACATGAAATAAGTTATAATATACATATTAGAAATTTATTTTAGCATAATAATAGTTTTATGACCATCAAAAAGTTTGGTAATTGAAAATGAACAAAACCATTTTCCACAGAGATGGTTTGCTTCCATAATTTGGACAATGGTTTCATTTATTTAAATAAATGAAGATTAGAAAATGGGTGGATAGAATATATTACATTATAAATTTAAATTTAAATTATATATATGATATTAAATTTATTATTGTTTTATTGATTTAGTAGGTTAAGACAAAGTAAAATAAGAAAAGAAATTAAGAAAGGTTGTTTGATAAAGTCACCTCTTGAAATGACCTCCCTAAAGGACCCCTTAAGGAACATGTAATTGGTATTTAGGTGATACCAAAAGCACTTGGACATCAAGGGTGTGGGGATGATAGGTTTTAGAAGATATTATAAGTTCTTAAAATATTTTTACATGAACATGGGTGGTGAGAAGTGGTATTTATAATTGAGGAGGGGTGGGTTTAAGATATTAAATAGTGAATATTTTATATTTAAAGCTAAACACATTTTTGTGGAATTAATTAAAAAGAATTTTGTGGAAAATTAATGTTTTATTTTTTATTTAGGTTATATAAACACATAAATCACTCATTTAATGTTTTGTTTTTAGGGATTTTAAGCATTTACCTTTTATCTTTATCCCACTATATTATTATAATTATATTGTGGTAAATATTTTTTTACCATGATATAATCTTAAATCCTAAAAATGAAAATAAAATTATAAAAAAAATTGGAACTCAGGATTCAAAATATCTAATCCAAATTAATTGATTCAATTCTCTAAAATGATAAAATCAACTCTAAATATGTTACACATAGAACTCATAAAAAAAGATTTTTAAGGATAAATTATTGTTTTCAAAATTACAAAGCATGTGTTTCAAAATGTAACACCTTATGGATTATGTCCTTAAATAAATTCAATATGGTTAATAATAAGTGTTAATATGTTTAAAATAATAATAATTTAATAATTATTTTGTAAGAGTTATGGTATTTTGAAAAAATTCTATTTTCACTTTTTATCATAAAAAAATCTTTTTTAGAAAATTACCAAAAAATTAACATTGTATAATTTTGATATACTAATTCAAAATATAATTCTTTTTTAAAATAAATTTAAAAAAAGTTTTAAAAATTAATTTTATATATTGTTTCATTTAAATAAACAAAAATCATTTTTTCAATAAAATGTTTATTTGATGAATAAAATAAAATTACTAAAAATTATATATTCATTTCCAAAACATAATTAAATTTTTATTTAATATTAAATTCATATTTATTTCATAATATACTCAATCATATTCACATCTCTCAATTTGAGGTCTATTTTATAATGGTCGTGTTAAAATAATGATATTTTTTTTGTTCATTTAAGTTCGGTGTTCTCTGAAATATAAGTTATCAAACATAGTGTAATTTTAAAATAATGGGGTGTCAAATTATCCCCTCTAATAAATTTTATCCTCTGAGTTTTTAATTAAGCTTATAAAAAAGTTTAAATTTTAAAAATCATTTGCAGTAACACACATCCTATGAAGGGTTAATAAAATTTTATATTAAAAGAGGGAAATGAAAATGTGAAGGTCACCATAAAACTGTGCTTAAATATAGGCGAAAATTAGTGGGATGTGAAAACATGGACATTGAAAAAATATTACTATTACCTTTTGGAAGAGAGTGATAGTGAACATGATCATTAGATAGTTTACCGTCACAAAACCATAAATCTATGATGGGTAAAAAGACCATTGATTTCCCATTATAAAGATTAAAAGAATAAGGTTTTCTTCTAAAATAATTTACCTATATTTTGTGAATTATATAAATTCATTGAGAAAGAGTATAAGGAAATATACTTGAATGGTAGAGTTTCATCCTTTAAACAATTCCCACCACAAACTCATCTCTTTCCCTAAAAGAAAATTCAAAATTTATTCCTAAAATAGAATTCCAAAATATTATATTTATATTAATCATATAGGGTATTCAAATGAACTTATAATTTATCTTTTTTACCATTTAAATAAAAAAATATGTTATACAAACCAATATATCATGTATGAAAGTGGTTGTTGATGTTCCCTTATCTCCCTTCAGTTGTGGTTTCAAGCCTCATATACTTTTTAGATATGATAGGTTGTTGGAAGTCCTTTGATTTGTAATTTTTCTAAAACTACAATAATATAATCCTTACATAATTTCAAGAATAATCTTAATGATTTTCTCATATGTTTCATTTTTTTATTCCCAAAAATATAATAACCCATATTTCGTCATTGTTTCATGGAGAATTTATTAATGAAAAATTATATAGTAATGTCATCCCTTACACCCAGAAATGAATATCAAAAAATTTATTTTTTTGCTTCAAGAAATAAATTCACTTTTAACAGGTCATAAGATCTATAAATAATGACAATTCTTCTTGTCTATCTGAAAATATTTTCCAAAAGAAATATGGTTGGAACAAGTTATCCAATAAACATAAATAAATTAATCTTTCAAAACTCATCCAATGTTTAAATTAACCCATTTTATAATTGGTTAACCTTATGAATCTTACAAAATGTTAGGATCTAAAAAATTATAAATGGATAATGAATTTCCAAAATGAACATACCATAAATCTCTGAAACAACATGAAGTAGGTATTAATCATCACATACCTAATATGTGAATATATTAATCATTTATCCTATTGAAACATTTTAATAACATGAATTTCCCTAATTCCTTCTTAAAAACATTCGTTATTCTTTATTCCTTATCTAACACATAGATTATTGGATATTTTCCTTAAATAAAAATATTTTTCCAACTCCATCAATGGTAGCATAAACCACTTTGTGAAAAAATAATTAATCACCCACAAGGTATATCATATCTTCATCCACACACTATTATCTAAATATTAGGAACATATTAAGGGTTTTCATTCCCTCAAACATGTATTTTCAAAAAATAAAATTCCACTGAATCACTTTTGCTAGTCATTTGTACAATTCAACATATTCTCTCAAATACTAATTAGAAAATTACTATAGTATAGTCCATATACATTTCATAATTATTATAATGATAATTTCATACAACATATTTGTTGGATACAAAACATAAGAATGATAATCATTTCATTTCATCTATATTAATATCATAAGTTTGACCTTGATCAATTAGCTTCTTCTGAGGTATATTCTCTTGATGATTTGGGAAATCATTTACATAGTTCCCCTTTTCCTTAGAGTTGAAACATTTCACATTTAATACATCTTTCACTTGAAATCATGATCTTGGTGGCATATCTCTCCGAAATTATAATAAATTCACATCCCCTTCTAGAAAGTACTAGGGGTTTTCTTTCTATAATTATCACATGTGTGAAAACTATTATTTTCCTTATTCCCTTTATCTGTATTTTTCTCTTTTTTCCACTTATTTTCTTGATTTACTTCATAGTCATAATAATTGGAAAATTTCTTCACTTTCTTGATGGAACATGATAATATATCCTCATATGATGAGAAATTTTGGCAAACTACTTCCCATTAAAGAAATGGCTTAATCCCATCAAAGAAGCAATTAATATTTCTCTTTGGATTATGTATGTATTTTATGGTATTCCATAATTAACTCATTGTGTTTTCTTAATACATAGAAATATTATCATTATTCTTTTTTCTCATACTCAAGAATTTTATCTGTATATGTCCACACTCTATTCATGTGGGAAATATTTTTCCAATAAAATTTCCTTAAAATCATTACAATCCAGGTTTCTATTTACTCCTCCGCCTTAGTGTTTTAAACCAATGACCAAAATTAATCTTCATATACTCAGAGATGATAAACATACATGATAACATTCTCCATTTTATTACATCCCAAGGTGATAAATATCGTTTCTCAGGAACATATACATTACTCCGCTAAAATTTATTTATAGTTATAGTGAATGATGGAGTTTGTTATCGCATGAAGCAGTCTAACATTGTTGCACTGCATTATGGATATGATATATACAAGTAAGGTTATTTCCCACAACCTGAGTCACATATCCTAGTATAGTTATAAGTTTTTCAACTCCACTTTCAGCTCCAACTCCAACATCATTATCTTTACTAAGAGTTAAATCCATATATATATTGCATACATTGATATAGTTCCCATTACTTTCGCTATGATCCATTTCTAAATAGTGTAATACACTAGATTATATCATAAAATTATGAAATAAAATGCATAATCTCAAAACTACTAAATTTAAATTGAAAATTAACGTATAACTAAACTCTAAATCATAAGTTTGGATTCATTGGTATTATTAATAAATTCTTCCATAGGGTTTCAATATCTAATCTATGATTTCCTAAGTCTAGTTCCAAAGGTTTATAATAAAAAAACATTGATGCCGACTTTAAATACCTCAACCCTAGTGTATTAGATTTGGTGGTTGCTCTATTACATTGGAAGAATATATAGGGAATCATATCCCAAAGGAATGAACAGTTTAGTACTTTGGGAAAACTGGATACATAATTGAACATTAAAATACAATTGAAAATATAAAATACAACATAGAAAACCCTTTGATAAAACCATTATTATATTAGCTTAACCATGTATATATATCATCATTAACTTCTTAGAATCTAGTAGAAAAATAAAACATAAGAAAGGGGTAAGATCATATGCTCAATAAAAAAATATATATAGAGGAATCTATCATAAATAAGAATATACAATTATGGAAAGGTAAATAACATAATAACATTTCATTTAACCAATAACTTAAGCAGAATATGTACAGAATAAAATATGATAATATAATTCATTATAAAAAATCACATGATCTTGAAAACATTACCATAGATATTAAACTAATTGAATAATCATATAGAAATGAAAAACTAATTTCATAATGTGGGAATTCATAATGATAGATATCACAAACATACTCTCAGGGCTTCTTCCAGGACATCTTACATAAAAGTGTATGACATCAGCCAATACCCAAATTAGTTTGTCTCATGAGACCTACCTATGTATTGAGGGGATATAGTCACTTACTAAGTCGAATTAATTAATCATATGAAATGTGTGAAACTTAATCAACATATACTTTTTTTATTGAAACTATCATAATAAATGTAAATAACATTCACCAATCAATAATCATAATCACAAACCATCTGCAGTAATATGGTCAATGGTTTCTAAATATTTCATTCCCAGTCAAACGGATCATAAACCATTCAATAAAATATATTAGATGATATCATAAAAGATTAACCTTAATGAATCATATGATTAAACAAAGGATGTCAACATAAATAAAAATATTATATTTGTATCACCACAAGGCTTTAAAAATAAATTGAAATACATGAAACACTGAGTCTCTAAATAAGGAAACTATATTTTAAGGAGATATTTAATAACTAGTCATTAAAAATAATTTTCCCACTTATATTATTTTAATTTCGAAAAAAACACATACACAGTTGCGTTCAGTAAGTTATTTAGAGTCTGATAGGACAAACTAAATTTTTAGTTAATAGTAACATACCCCTATGACTAGTAATATTACCCTTATGAATAGTAATATGACCCTTTGGAATATTAGAATTTACAAATGAATAGTGACCTCAGTAATGAATGTATAAAAAAGAAATCTTATATGTGAAAATATGATCATTATATAAGTGTTGGTTTTTTTGTAAGTCATAAATATTTAATTACAATTTTATTATCAAATAAATAATTTAAATGAAAATATATTTTCATAAAAAGTAATAATAAATTATTATTTTATTATCTTATAGTTATTAAATAATTTTAGGATACCATGATTAATTTTTCAATGTGTTATAAAATGATTTAGAGTTTTAAAATTATTATTTTTGAATAAATTATGATTTTTTTTAAAAATTAAATTAAAAAATTTTAGAAAATTATTATGAAAAAATTGAGTTCATTTTTTAATTCTATAAATTTATAAAAAAATTAGGGTAAATCTTCTATATTTTTCAGAAATACTTGATTTTTTATGAATAGTGAAATACGGTAATTTACCATATATATACATTATATGATAAATACACTATTTCTAGCATCATTGATGATGTAATAACCCTTGGTTCAAAATAATGGGCTATTTCTACAATTATGGCTCACATAAATCAAGACTATTCATATTCTTGAGAAAAAATATTAACTTAATGATTAAAATAATGGAAAACCCCTCCTCTCCTCCACTATAAATACCACCCTCACCGCCTCTTCCTATAAAACCGTTCAATATATTATCATTCACTAAATTCTACCTAATTATTTTCTAAAGGATTTCCACATGTCCAAGACCTACTGGTCTCACCAAAAGGCAAGTACCAAAGGCCTTTATAAGGGTATCAATGATAAGAGTTCAAGAGGTAAAAATCCTCTTTCATTTTCTTGTGTTTTCATTTAAATTATTTTCTTTTCTTATAATATTTTCCCCACCTCTTATAAAAGGGTAATTAATAATACAATAGTATATATATTCTTTTTTTTATTATTTCTATGGAAAAATTCATCATTATTCTTCTTATCCTCTTCCTCTTATTTAAAAAATTAAAACACTGTCTTTGATGTGTCTATTTATCAAAATTGTGAATGATTTGTTTTCAATTTCCATTAATTCCTTCATATATTGTTGTATAACCATTATAATGGTCAAAATAGATCATAAATTTTATTATATAACCCCTTTTATGTTCTATAATTAACTAATATTCATGATATTAAATTATATAAAGAAACTAGTTTGTGATTATCGAAGAACCACCAAAATGATCTAAATGGGTATCACTAGTGATTTCTCTAATGATTCATCCTCAGAACGTATAACCCAAATTATTTATGGAATCATATAATATTATGGAATCATATTATTACCTTTTCACTACACTTATATTGTTTCTCTTCCATTCAACGAGAAAATCCATTACGAACCGACCATAGAAATCCTGTAAAGAACGCACCAGAAACAATGGAAATAACAGAATACTATTAATAAATGGGTCGATTGATGTTATAAAATGATAATATAAGGTGTTATAAATATGAATAAGTTTCTATAAAGTATTAATAATACTCTTTTAACCATTATAAATGAGTTTTAAACAAGTTTTAAGTAAGAAGTACCTGAGGTAAGAGAATTCTTAACCCAATTCCCATTCTTTGGGATATCCTTCGACTTCATTGATTATGTCATGATAAGATTATTTATGAAATTAATTAATATTTTATTATGTTTTATTATGTGTATTTACAGTTATTATGCATATTCATATAGTTTTATTAATTTTTTATTCAGTGATATGGTATATGTAATTGACTCTTTATTAGAAATCCTCTTTTAAATTTCTATTTTTTTCAAAATTCGAAAGGTATGTTCTTGTGAAATTTTTCATGTTTTATGATTATGTTTTGGATCATATGAATTATTTATGAAGAATTTTGGGAAATATATCTCCATTCAATGTATTGGTTATGTGTATGTTGGAGGTCAGTCGTATGGTTACTCCATGTGTAACTGCGATGGTTGCACTTTATGGTAGCCATGAGGTTTATATTGTAAGGTAGTTATGGGGGTTACAGATCATAAGGTAGTTTTAAGGGTTAAAATATATGTCATTAATGTCTCAAGATACCTTTATGGTTTTATATATTCTCTCTAAATTTTTATGGAAATCTCATGTTTCACAAAGTAAGTATATATGGGTGTGAAGTATGTCTTTCTAAAAAAGATTTTATATGTTCATAAATATTCTGGAACTAATTGTTTATTTCCATGTTATTATATCCCTTACTCATTTTTTTTATAATCCCATTTTTAAATTTTTTTCATATGTTATTAATATTCTTAAGAAAAATAATTAATTCAAGTTAAATTTTATGAATATTTTTCATAGAAATCATATTGTTGTTTTGTGTGACAAAAATTATGTTTTGTAATAAATGGATACTATTTGAATAGTACCTACTTTATATTATAATGGATTGATATGTATGATTTATGTCTTGACTTTATAAAACTCTAAACCAAAACTTTTTTTGAGAATGTAAATAAGTGAAATCTTGTTTAAATGGAATGATTATGTAATGTTTAAGGTCATGTCCTTATGGTTGGTATTAGAGAAGGGTTTAGATAACATTAAGAGATAGTATGATGTTAATAGAATACGATCAATGATTTTTACCTACTGTTTATATTGAAATGGTATATCATTAAATGATTACAATGATGCTTCATCAAAGATATTTCAATTTAGAATGGTTTTCCACATAATAAATAGGGCACATGAAGTTGGAAAGAACCGCATGCCTAATATCATTCTGAATCCACGACTGGGAATGGTGGGAAATGAAAATGAGTTGTTTGTGATAGTTATGGATTATATATAGAAGGAAATAAATGTTAGTTTCATTCATGCAATAGAACAATGAAAACTACCACAGTGGAACATGATGGTAGTGGAACATTTTATGTGGAAACACACTCCTTCTTTCAACGGATCTTCTGACCCAATAGTGGATAAATGTTGTATTAAATCCCTTGAAAAGAGATTCAATGTTATAGGATGTTCAGATAATCAAAATTTTATTCTTTCCATTTATCATTTTGAAGGTGAAGCTGATTAGTGGTGGTCAATGGACAAGAATATCAAGGATAGAGAGGAGATTGAAGCCTTAGAGTGGGGTGAATTTAAAAGTCATTTTCTTAAAAAATATTTTCCTAAGGTGGTTCAACTTAGTATGGAGAGTCAATTTCTTAAATTGAAGAAAATGTGGAATGATTTAGTGGCTATGTATATTGAAAACATCACCTAACCAGTGAGGTATTCTCCAAATTATATTCTAGATCTTGATAGAAAAATAAACAATTTTTTCTTAGGATTGAAGCCAAGATATCAAAAGAAATTGGCATTCTACGAGTTCAAAAGTTATGAAAAAAAATTCTTATGTGATGAGAGGGTGGAAATCGGGTTTGATAATGATGATGTGTACTTTTAAATGAAACAGAAGAATAAGTCCAAATGGAAAGCGATGGGTATGAATCAATCAAATAAATCATAGGTTACGAATGTTTAGTTTCCAGTTTGTGAAAATTTTGGTAAAAAGAACCCTGGGAAATTCCATACCAAATCTGGGAAGTGTTTTTTATGTGGTATGTTTGTATATATGTCCTGATATTGTAATGAAAACGATCCTAATACTAATCCTAACATAGAAACTATGATTTTTTTAAATGTGGTGAGATGGGTCATTAATGACAGAAATAATTCATACTATAATTAGAATCATGTAGTGAGATCCTTTATGACTATATTAGCATATGTCGTGCCATCCAATGAAGTTTTATCAGGTACTTTGTTTGTTTACTCTGATTTTTCTAATGTATTTTTCAATATGGGGTCCATACATTCCTTTGTTATAAGAAATTTTCTGGTTAATTGGAAATATTACCTCAACAAATGAGACCATAAGTTATTGTTAAAACACTAGGGGTAAATATTACAACAAAAATGAATTATAATAATATTTCTATTGTTATATGTGAAAATACAATACCTAAAAGCCTTTTTTACCCTTAGTACGATTTTATGACATTCTAGGTATGTATTTACTTTCTTTTTATCATGCTAACATTGATTGTAGAGATAATGAAGTTGTTTTTTTGAAAGTGTTTCAGTTTGTATACAAGAATAAACCCATTCAATTTATAACATATTAGAAATCACAGAAACTATTAAAATATGGAAATGAAATTTATCATTTTCATATTTTTAAAAATAAGGGAACTATTCAGATTAATTTTGTTCTAGTGGTAAATGAATACCTTGATGTTTTCCCTATTGATTTACCCAGTGTTATACCTAATCAGGAAGTTTAATTCATAGTTGACCTAGTTCTTGATTGAATTCTAATTCCAAAACCCCATTATCAAATAGCTCAAATAGAAATTCATGAATTCAAAAATCAGTTGTAGTAGTTTCTTGATAGAGGCTTCATTTGTCCAAGAACATCTCCATGGGGTTCTTCTATTTAGTACATTAAAAATAAATATTGTTCCATGAGAATTTTCAATGATTATAGAGCATTGAATAATGTTATATTTAAGAATAATAATCTTATTCCTCATATCGATATCTTGTTTCATCATATCTATGGAGATATGTATTTTTCCAACATTGAATTTATATTCAGATACCATCAGCTGAAGGTGATAGAGGATTACATCCCAAAAATAGGTTTTCGTACTAGATATGAGTATTATGGGTTTTTTAGGCCATTTGGTTTGAAAAAATACCTTGTTTTATTCATGGAACTGATTAATAGAATATTATGGTAATAGTTGGATAATATTTTTGTTGTATTTATTAATGATATTTTGGTCTTTTCAAAAAGTTATGAGGATCATGAATAACATTTATGTATTGTCTTGAAAACTCTCAAAGAAAGGAAGTTATAAAGAACGTTTTGAAAATGTGATTTTTAATTGAAAAAGATTTCTTTTTTGGGGAAAATTATAAATAAATATAGAATAATTATTGATCCTACCAAAAAAAGTGGTTGATGAATGGCCAAGACCTAAAAATTTTACCTAGATTCATATTTTTCTTGAATTAGCATATTATTACCGATGTCTGGATAATAACGTTTCACGGTTATCTAACCTAGTAACTATGTTATCATAAAATGGGGTTAAATTTATTTCAATAAAAGAATGTGATGTTTGTTTTCAGGAACTGAAGAAGAGATTAGTGAATTCTCTAGTATTGGATTTTCCTTCCAGAGATGGTGAGTTTTTGATCAACAATGATTCTTCATTGAATAGACTTTGTTGTGTTATAATGCAGAATGATCAGGTAATTGTGTATGATTTAAGAAAACTAAAACCACATGATTTAAATCATAGCACACATGATTTTGAATTAGTAGATGTGGTATTATTCTTTCAAAATTTTAATGCATCATTTATAGGGTTCCAAATGTGAAATATATACCGACTATAAAAGTTTGATGTATATATTCACTTAGAAGGAATTAAACATGAGGAAGATAAGATGGATATAATCAATAAAGGATTATGATTGAAAAATCAATTAATAACCTATAAAATAAAACAAATTAGAGGATTCCTTGATCCGAAAACATTATAAATCATTAACCATGTTACTTTTGGAACATGACCACTTGATTAATGATTTAATTAATCTTGGATTCGAAGTAGTTGGTGTATGAAATTTCACTATTTTTTTAGGATTAAATGTAATAATCATTGTCATACAGAATTAAGAAAAATATGAAAAAACATGGGGAGTTACATAAAAAGGTAGAATTGGTTAAAATTGGTATGTTTCCAGAATTTAACATTGATTAAGATTGTGTTTTTATATTTGGAAAAATCGTCAGTGTTCCTTGTGTTTCCTAGATAAAGAAAGAATTATTTTGTGAAGCTCATAGTTATCCATTTTCAGTTCATCCTAGACATACTTAGATGTATAAAGACCTATGTGAATATTACTGGTGTGATGGAATGAAAAAATATATTGTATATTTTATGATGAAATATTAGACATGTAAATAGGTTAAAGTAGAGTGATATCTAAGTGGATACTTCATCCTTTTCTAGTGCTAGAGTGTAAATGGGAAAATGTATCCATGGACTTCATTATGGGACCACCAAATACTTCTCAAGTTAACAATGTTATTCGGGTTATTGTTGATTAGATGACTAAATCTGCACATTTCTTTCCTATTTGAGATTCTATGTCTTTGGATCAGCTTTCTCAAATGCAACGTAATGGGATTTTCAAATTACATAAAGTTCCTATTTCCATTGTATCTGACTGTGATCATAGTTTCACTTATAACACATGGAAAACCCTTCAAAATTCATTGGGTATAGAATTAAATTTCATCAAAACTTTCTATCCTCAATCTGATGGATAGACTGAGATAACAATTCAGATTTTGTAGGATATTTTTTGATCTTGTTTAATAGACTTCTGGGGAAGTTTGAGTTATCATTTTTATTTAGTTTAGTTATCTTATAATAACATTTTTCATCCCAATATATATATATATGGAACCTTTTGAGGCATTGTATGGGAAGTTGTATCGAGCTAAATATTTTTGGGATGAAGTCGGGGAAAACAAGTTTATGGAACTAGAATTAGTAGAGGAAGTGGATGAGAAAGTGAAGATGATCTAGCAACACAAGAGGACATCTCAGAGCAGGCAGAAAAGTTATGTATATAATAGGAGGAAAGACTTTTCATTCAAGGTAGGTTATCATTTTTTTCGTAGAATCTCACCATGGAAAAGTGTTATGCGTTTTGGTAAGAAATGAAAGCTGATTCCATGGTTCATTGGAACTTTTAAAATCCTAGCTAAATTTGGACTAGTTTCCTACTGAGTAGATTTTACTCAAAGTTCATCTCAGGTGGATAATGTTTTTCATGTTTTAATGTTGAAAATATATGTGCCAAATTCATCTCATGTTTTGAGCCCAAATGTAGTTTAGATAGAAGAGAACCTTTTTTATTAAGAGAAACCAATTCAGATTCTTGATCAAAGAGAACAAGTATTGCAAAATAAGGTAATCTAGAAGAAAAATGTTTTGTGTAGAAACCATATGGTTAAAGAAGCAACATGGCAGTCTGAAAATTCTATGAGGGAAAGGTACCCTCACTTTTTTAATAAGTAATTAAAATTATGAGGATGCAATTTTCAGAAGGTGGGAAGAATGTAACACACCAGGGTTTTAAAAATAAATTGAAATATATGAAATAAAAAATATCTACATATTGGAACTTTTTTTAAAGTGATTATTATAAATAATTCATTTAATATAATTTTTCCTCTTCTATGATTTTAATTTTTAAAAACAAACATAAATTGTTGTGATCAGTAAGTTATTTGGGGTCTGATAGGAAAACATTACTTTTTGGTGAATTGTAACCTTCCCTTATGAATAGTAATGATACCCTTATGAATAATAATATGAATCTTATGAATCGAAAAATTGACAAATGAATAGTAACATCATCAATGAATGCATAATAAAAAACAATCTTATAAGTGACAATATGATCATTATGTAATTGTTTGTATTTTGGTAAGTCATAAATATTTAATTACAATTTTATGATTAATTAAATAATTCAAATGAAATGTTATTTTCATAAAATGTAATCATAAATTTTTATTTTACTGTATTGTGGTTATAAGATAATTTTATGAGACAAAAATTAGTTTTTCAAGGTGTTATATAAAGAGTTATTGTTTTAAAAAGATTATTTTTCGAATAAATTTTGATTTTATTTAAAAATTATATTAAAATAATTTAGAGAATTAATTTCATAAAATTCAGTTCATTTTTTAATTATAAACAAAGAAAAATGGTTAACGGGAATTTTGGGGTTTTTATAAAATTCCTTATTTTTTATGAATAGTGAAATGTGGTAATTTACTCTATATATACATTATATGTTAAATACACTATTCCTAGAATCATTGATGATTCAAGAACCCTTGGTTAGAACTCACATTATCTTTTTACTATTTTGGGTCCCATGGATCAATATTATTCATAGTCTTGTGGAAAATTATTAAACTAATATTAAAATAATGGGAAACCTCTTCTCTCCTCTACTATAAATACCACCCTCAACCCCCCCCCCCCATCTTACTCCCATACCTCCCATGAATTGATAATTGTATACATTATTCCAAATAACATTACTAATAATCTTCTCCATCTACAACACCTATTTTTATCACCAAAATTTCAATACCAAAGGCCTTAAGGAGGATCTTAAGGAGAAGAGATCAAGAGGTAAAAATTCTCTCATTTTCGTGTGTTTTCTTTTCAATTAATTTCTTTTCTAATACTATCTTCACCTAAAATAATCCAAGAGGAATGAAACATATATTATTATATATATTCTATATTTTTTCATGTTTATGAAAAAAATCATCATCGTTCTTCTTCTCCTCTTCCTCTTATTCAAATAATAAAAACAATGTCTGTGATGTGTTGATTTACGAAAATCGTGGGTGATGTGTTTTTAATTTACTTTACATACTTAAAATATACTTTTAAAACCATTTTAATTGTTGAAATATATTGTAAATTTTATAATATAAGCTCTTTTTTTTAATTATATTATACGAATGACATAAAATTATATAACAAAACTAGTATATTATTATCGAGGAACTTCCAAAAAGATCTAAAATAATATAAATAATGATATATCTAATAATTAATCCTCATACCATATAACCAAAATGATTTATGACATAATTTAAAATTATTTAAACATATTAATACAATTTCATTTCACTTCTATAGTTTCACTTCCATTCAACAAGAAAATCCTTTACGAATCGACCATGGAAATCATATAGAGAACTTACCTGAAATAATGGGAATAACAAAATATTATTCATAAATGGGTCAAATGATATTATAAAATGATAATATAAGTTGTAATAAACATGAACATGTTTCCATAAAATATTAATAATACTATTTTAATCATTATACTGTATTTTTAAATAAGTTTGAAGTTAGAGAGACCTGGGGGTAAGGAAATTCTTAACCCAATTTCCATTCTTTGGGTTTGCCTTCTTCTTCATCGACTTTGTATTGATAATGTTATTTGTGAAATGAATTAATATAATATTATTTTTATTATGTTTATTTATAGTTAGTATAGATATTCATATCATTTTATTAATTATTGATTCAATGATTTGGTATATGTAAGGGACTCTCCTTTAAAAATAATTTTTTTAATTTTTATTATATTAGAAAGGAATGTTTTTATGCAAGTGCTCATGTTTTATTATTATGTTATGGTTCATTGTAATTGTTTATGATTAATTTTGGGACCTATATCTCTCTCAAACTTATTGTTTTTGTGTAATTTTGAGGTCGGTCAGATGGTTACTCCAAGTGTAACTGCGATGGTTACACAATAAGATAGCCATGAGGGTTACATTGTAAGGTAGCTATAAGGGTTACAAGTCATAAAATATATGTGAGGGTTAAAATATAAGTAGGAAAATACCTATGTTACTTTTATGGTTTTATATATGTTATCTGATATTTTATGGAAATCTCATGTTTTACAAAGTAAGTACTTATGGGTGATAAGTATGTCCTTACAAAAAATGGTTTCAAATATTTGTAAGTATTCATGGACTAATGGTTTATTTCCTTATTTTTATATTGATTACTAAGTTTTTTATGCTCATACCCTATTTTTAAATGTTTTTAATAGGTTATAGTAATGTGTAAGAGAAATAAGGATGTCATGTAAAAATTTATGACGATTTTTCAAAAAAATCATGTTGTAATTTTGTGTAAAAAATTTTATGTTTTGGAAGAAATGGATATTGTGTTAATGGTACCCACATTGTATTCTTGTGGGTTCATATGTATGATTTATTTCCTAAAATTATAAAACTATAAACTAAAAAGTTCTTTGGGAATGTAAATATGATAAATTTTGTTTAAATAGCTAGATTATGTAATGTTTAAGGCCAGGTAATTAGAGTATTAAGATCATTGAAAAAATCACGAGAAACATATCTTTGGTTTTATTTTGAAATCACTAAATTTTAAAAATATATGAATTTATTAAAAGATAAAATTTTATTTGAAAATTAACTTACCAAATTTTTAATTAATCTTCAAATCATTAAGATTTCATGAAGACGGGAAAATCCACTCATGTTATATAAGTTAAAAAGCCATCATTTCTTTTTTTTTTTGAAAAGTCACAAAGTACCTCATTTTGAAAATGGCAAAAAGATTCCTCTAAAACCATTTTGTAATAAGTAAAACATGTTTAAAAATTACTTTAATAAATCATTGAATAATATTAAAAAATTAAATATTATTAAGAAACATGGATATGGAAGAAAAATATTCCCCAATAGAGACTTAATTATATAAAAAATACCAAATAATGATGAGATTGTAAAATAGACCCTTAATTATTTGTAATCAGTCGAATCATATTGTTCAGGAAAGAATAAAATATATAAAAACCTTAAATATCATGATAATAAAAAAATTCATGATATAAATGTCAAAGGGGTGATATATACACCTTAGCAAAGATTATTGGGGTATAACATCCAAATATGCCTCAATGAAAAAAAAGTGAGACAAAGTCCCTTAAAAAGATCATGTCATTGAAGTGATCATTAAAAAAATTAATCGATTAAGTTTATTCTCTATAAATTCACATAATACAAGTAGAAATAAAATCATAATATAATAAAAATTAATTTAACACATAATCTTATCATCACATAATCAATGAAGTAGATGTTTAACCCAATTAATCAAAATTGAGTTATGAAATCCATTACCTCATGCCTCCCTTTAGTTATTCATAGATAAAACTCATGTATAATAGTTTAAAGAATGTTATTAATTTTTTCAACAACTAAATTCATATTTAAAATACTGTATATGATCCTTTTATAACATCTTACCACCCATTCATTAATAATATTCCATTATTTTCCTTGTTTTGAGTGTGTTCATTTCATGGTTTCATAGTCAATTCAATTGGGTATAATTAAATATCTTCTTTTAAAAATAAATCAAAATTATAGAATTGTAATAAAATGGTAATAACGAACTTAAAAATTTTTAAATGGTCCCATATATCATTTTTTCCAACATGTAGACGATTCATTTGATAAAATTTTAATAATAAATGTTTAGTTTACTTTGGTGGGTTTTTAAACTATCACAAACTACTTTCATTTAATTCAATATTATGTATATATATTAGTTATAGAACATTAAAAAAAATATTTAATATATTTATAAATCTTATTTATCCATAATAATAGTTTTATGACCAGTCTTGATGGCGGTAATGGAAAATAAAAAAAGTAATTATCCATGGAGACGGTTAACCGCTATAATTTGGACATTGGATTCATTTCATTGAATAAGAGGATACGAGAAAAGGGTGGATAGTATATATTACATTATAAATATTAAATTATAGTATATACATGATACTGGAGTTAATTTTCATTGATGGATGGAGTATTTTAAGCGATGTTAGAAGAAGAGAATAATTTAAGAGAGGTTTTTTGAGAAAATTACCTCTTGAATATCACCTCCTTAAAGGACCCCTTAAGGTTATTGTAATTGGTATTAGGGTTATACCAAAACTACATGGACATTTTGATATTTTTTAGGATAGGTTTTGATAGATATTTTAATATATTCAAGGCTATTGAGGAGAAAGTGGGACGTGAGGAGTGGTATTTATACTTGAGGAGGGGGTTTTAAGTGATTAAATAATGATTATTTTAAATTTAAAGCCAACCACATTTTGTTGGAATTAATTATAAATATTTATTAATAATAAATGTTTTAAATTCTATTTAGGGTCATGAAACACATCAAACAACCATATATTTTTGAATATTTTAGGTATTTTAATCCTTTGCCTTTTAACTTTAACCCGCTCCATTATTTTACTTATACTATGGTAAATCATTTTTTTCACCACAATAAATTTTTATGTTCTAAAAAAAATGAACTTACAACCATATTTGAACCTCATGATTAGAAATATGTAATCCATTTTAATATATTCAATTTATAAAAGTAAAAAAATAAATTCTAAATATGTTTTGTGTATAACTCATAAAAATAGTTTTTTAAAAGTTAAAATCGTGGTTTATGAAAATTTCCAAGCATGTGTTTCTAAATGTAAGATCTTATGTATTTTGTCATTAATTAAAAAAATTATTAAAAATTAGTTTTTAAAAAATTAAAATGATTCTCATAGAATAATTATTTTATAAGAGTTATGGTATTTTGTAATAATAGTATTTTCACTTTCTATCCCAAAATTAAACCTTTTTAAAAATACCAATAAAATTACCCTAACAAAATTTTGAAAATATTATTTCAAAAATGGTTTTTATTTTTTAAAATCAATTTTCTAAAATTTTCAATAATTAATTGTATTTATTTTATCATAAAAATTAATAGAGATATCTTTTTTAAGAAAACATTTATTTGATGAATAATATGAATTTTAAAAAATATCTGTTCATTTCCAAAGAAAAATTAAATTTTTATTTGATATAAACACCTAATTTATTTCATTATATAGTTAATATGATTAAAATCCTATAATTTGATGGTCATTTTAGAACTATCTTTTTAAAATAATGATATTTTTTATATTGTTTAAGCTCAGTGTTATATGAAATGTAAGATATAGAACATAGTGTTCTTTTAAAATCATTGGGTATTAATATGTGGGAACAGTTTTGCCTTATAAATATATAAAAAATACATAATTAAAGATTAATAGGAGTCTATCAAGACCCATATATTAGTCAGATATCTATGTACATCAAATTAATAGTTTCAAAAAAAACATATAGAACCAAAAAGGCATACCCAAAAATAAACATATAAATAAAGTAGATAACATAAAAGATAATGAAAATCAAGATTATGGACACAATATTCAAGAAGGATGGAAGGGCCAATACATACGTGGTGCTAAAATAACAATATAAAAAATTAAACAATTAACTAATAACCTTTATTTGACCCATTTTCACTACCAATGTTATCATTGAACCCGGTCCAAAAGAATCTAGTCTAAAGGAGTTTTTAACTCAAAAATCCTCTAAGGCCCAATCAGAATATGAAATATTTATATATATGAGGGATCAAAAAATTTAAAAATAGGTATACTACCCAAAACTGTGCATACCATTTAAAATTAAATCCCTTTCAAGCTATTCTAAAACTCATTTTTATAAAAGTAGAACCATTTTATCATTTTAGTGAACAAATTTTAATAGTTTAAATCTAGGTTTTTTTATTAATAAACCAACTAAATTATTTAAGAGATGTCATTTTAATGAAAAAACTAAAATACCTTTGAAAACCAAATAAGATAAAGAAACTTATTTTAGAACCTTATCTATCAAAATTTTATTTCAATGAATTACAAAACATGTTTTCAGACATATTTAAAAGTAATTAACTAATTACATGAAAATGAGTAACCAGAAAGTCTAACAATATGTGATAAGGAAAAAAGATATAAAAAAATAAAAATAGTAGTAGATAATTTAATTTACTCTAATTTAACAACAATAATAGTTTCATAATTAATCAAGTACAGTATCACATAATATAGGATAAAGAACCAGAATTATATGGTGTCATGGGATCATCCCAATGTAAAGAAAATTTGGGATTACTTAGTGATACTACACCAAAAACTAGGTGTAACACCATTAGTTTTTATGAACCCTTTTTCTAATAAATTAAATTTATTTTATGTCTTTCATTTCATGCTACACCATACTCAAATTTCATTATACACAACACTAAGTTAATCATGTGCAACAAACAACACCATTTTAGCCTACATTACACGCAACACCGAGTTTTATCAAAATAATGTCTTTTTATTAATATGGAAATCTAAAAATGACCATTAAAAACTAGCCATTAAACATAGTAATATGAATAGTAATAAATAATTTTTAAATATAGTGTTTTTATATAAATAAAAGATGTTGATAATGAAATACTTAAATTTCTATAATGTTTTATATTGTTGGAAAAACTATTTTCTCACAAACTAGTTTTAATATCCTTTTGTAAAGAATAATTAAATTATTTTTTAACACTTATATAAAACTAATTTGATTAAATAAATTTAATTTTTGAATTAATAATTTAAAAATTAGTTTATCGTGAAATTTTGGGATTTTTGAAAAGTTTCATTTACTTGATAAATAGTAAAAATTACTAATTATAATTGAAAGCTAAAATTTTTTATTTTTTATTTATATAGTAAAATTGTTTTATAATTTGGTTTTAAATTATAATTTGTTCAATAATAAATATATTAATCCAACTGAGGTTATTGAAATCAATTTCATATTGAAATTGAATATAAAAACATTATAAACTTTAGATCCTTTTCTCTTTAAAACCCTATTTTCTAAACACGTGTGCGGGATTAATTTTAACTTAATTTCATCTACTTATATGAATGGAATTTGAAAAAATTTAATCCATATTTGGAATCAAAATAATTTATAATGTTTAATAAGTCCAATTTAATTTTTTACCGAAGTAATTAGTGAGTGAAATTAAAATTATTTACAGACTCCCCAAAATGTCTACAGGGAATAATGTAATATGGCTGGTAGTCAATCGTATTACTAAGTAATCACACTTCATCACTATCAGAGAATAATTATATCTATATAATATTGTTAGGGTATTAATTAAAGAAGTGTTAAGGTTGCATGGGGTACCACATTCCATTGTATCTAACCAGGATATGAGGTTTACGTCATGGTTTTGAAAAGTCTTCAACAATATTTTCACACGATGTTGAGTTTTAGAACATCATATCATCCTAAAATAGATGTTTAGTCTAAAAGAACAAATCAAAACTTATATTATATATTGAGATCATATTATTTGGATTTTAAAGGGGGTTGGGATAAACACCTCCCTCGAGTATAGTTTTCTGAAAACAATATCTTTCACTCAAGCATTTAGCACTACTGGAACTTGTTGTTTTCCTAACGATACTATAGAAAAAGTTGGAGGAAACTATTTCTATTGTAAAAGAAGCAAAATTTTCCAAGGGTTTGTTCAAAACGATTGCAATGTGTATATATTCCTAATATTTCCCAATGGTTTTCCAAAAATGTTATCAAATAACTATGTTCTCTAAGGCATACCAACAGTTTTGGTAAACTATTGATAAAGAAGAGCATTCCCAGTGGATTTTAAAAAACTATTGGGAAAGGTTTCCAACAAATTACCTTGTGCCCCAGCTCCCAGTCGGCCCAATTGCAGACATAATCCAGACCTCCTCAGGACCTCCTCCCAAAGTCTTCCCGGCTGCAAAACACCTTCCATCCACATTTCCTCTTCAATCAAATAAATTTTTATTTCTTCATTTAAAATTACTAAGTGTTTTCTTAGTTTTATTTTTCTTCCTCTTAGTTTTATGTTTAATGTTTTTATTTTGGATAAATTAGAGTTATTGTTGCTGGAGTACCAAACCCTTTTGTTTGTTTTATGTTATTTTGTTCTACGCTTCATACATGGTAAAGGGTATCTTTAGTGGGGTTTGTTTAGTGCGGGGTGTAAAGGGTTTGTTTTATGTTTTTTAGTGGGGTAAAAGGGTTGTTTTATGTTAGTTTTCTGTTTTTTAGTCAGATTTCAAATTTTATGTTTTGTGGGGTTTATGTTTTTTGTTTAGTGAAATGGCTAATGCATGAGTTTGGATTTCTTAATGAATAATTTTTTTAAAATAAAAATACCCTAAGGGGGGGCTACAGGAGGGTTAGGGGTGCTATCTAGGTATAGGGGGCTATCCAGGTGGGGGTGGGCTGTCTAGGGGGTAGGGGTTTTAGGGGGGGTAGGGGCTATAGGGGTGTGGGGGAGGGGGGTATGGGCTTCCCCAAGGATGGGTGTGGGCTATCTAGGGGTCCTGGTGTGGTGTATAGGTGGGGGAGGGGGTGTGGGGTGTCCATGGAGGGG